>PVIU01005059.1:0-118514 GCA_004026605.1 Ondatra zibethicus
CAGGATAGCGTTTTCTATTTCCATCCATTTGCATGCAAACTTCAAGATGTCCTTGTTTTTTACCGCTGAGTAGTATTCTAATGAGTATATAATCCACACTTTCTTGATCCATTCTTCAATGCCCATCTTCCTCTTGAAGTAAATTTGTGCTGTCAGGAGCAGGTATGTCTCACTGTCATGAAAAGTCCTAAATTCTTAAAACACTTTAAATGCCATGTTATGTAGTCTTTGAAATATTTGAAGAATACCTATCTAACTGAAATATATCTCTGTATATCTAGAAAACTTAACTAACATGACTATCAGCTTGACTAAATGGTTATCTATTAACCTATATTTTTAAATTATACATTATATGTTTTTAAATGAACTGCACAAACACAATACCTTAATCAAGAGCAGAAATATACGTATAACAAGATTGACCTTAAGTTTGTATCAATAAATCAAGATCCATACCAATGCAAATCTCTATAGCATATCCCCCTTTAAATGTAAGCAAACATTTATAGACAATATTTGGGAATATGGGGATGGAAAAGGATACTTCATACTCATCACAGGAAAAAATTCCACCACGATGAAGTCTCAATACTGAACATTTATGCCTCAAATACAAGAGCATCCACACATGTAGGAAGCAAATGCAGAGAACCACAGTGAAGCATTGAGCTGAGCTCCCAAAATCTAGTCGAAGAGAGGGTGGAGTGAGAATCCGAGCTAAGAGGTCAAGACCGTGATGGAAATACCCACTGAAGCAGCTTACCTGAGCTAATGGGATCCCACCAACTCCAGCCTGACAGGGAAGGAACCAGCATAGGACCAGACTAGACCCTCTGAATGTGGGCGACAGCTGTATGGATGGGGCAGACTGCAGCACTGAGACCAAGATTTATCCCTACTGCTTGTTCTGGCTTTTTAGAACCCGTTTTCTCTGGAGGGATACCTTGCTCAGCCTATAAATAGAGGGGAGGGCCTTGGTTCTGCCTCAAAGCAATGTGCTAGACTTTGTTGATTTCCCACGGGAAGCCTTACCCTCTCTGAAGAGTGGATGATGGGTGCGAGGGGCAGGGGAAGCTGGAGGGAGCAGAAGGAGGTGAGGGAGTGGGAAATGGATTTGGCATGTAAAATGAGAAAAGATTTTTTTTAAAAGAAGTAAATTTAAAAAAGAAAAGAATAAAACACATCAGGTATAATTTGTTCTGTCCACACACGCTGGAATGTGTGGCTTTTCCCTGGAGCATGGCCCACCTACCAAGGCCGATACACTCAAACAAAACTGACTTCCTATATCCCGGGAGTTATCATTTGTTAATATCCCCATAGCTGGGGTGAGGTTTGTGCTCACCCCTTCCTCATGTTGGAGTTTGCATGTCTTGTCTGTGCTGCCCAACCTGCTGTGAGCTAACAGGGAAACTGCCCACGTGTGCCCAGAAAGCAGTTTCCTTGCAGTCAAACACTACCTCTGGTGCTTGAACCTTCCACCCCCTCTTCTTCAGTTATCCCTGAGCCTTTGGAAGTAGAAGGTGTGATAAAGATGTCCCCTTTGGAGCTGTGTGTTTCCCCGTCTTGTATTCTCTGCTAGTAAGACATGTCAGCTGTTGCAATACAGATGGCATGGGAGTAGCCAACCACTTTCTGATTGTTTTTAATGCCAATTCCATAAGTTGAAGCCCATTTCTGTACCATTATCAGGCTCATGGAACTGTGACTAGACATAGATCCTAAGGGAGATACTGCTATTATTTTGTTGCTAAACAGGCAGAGTGTCAAACTGACTCCTCAGGATTTATCATTTTTCTCAACCCTTATCAGAGAAGCTTCTTGTTATAGTAGATGGTGATTAACACAGAGAATTGTACTTGATCAAAGTATGATTTGACTTTTATATCCTGGCCCTTAAAAAAATGTGACCTTTTCAAGAACTTGAGACTTGGTAGTTCAGAGACTCTATTACTGATGTGTTAAAACAACAACAACAACAACTATACTTCATGTTAAAAAGCAAAACAGAACACAGAGTTACGTGAACATCAAAGAGGGAATGGAGCTGGGAGAAGTGGGGGGTGGTGGTTAGTATATCTTTTCACATACAATGTACAGAATTATCCAAGACCTAACAAAAGTGAGAAAAACTAAAGAAATACAGCAATAAAATAACTCCTAATGACACACTGCTATACCATAGGTAAGTGTATTGCTTTACCCTTTTTAGAGAAGCTTTCTCTTGCAGTAGATAGAAATGAACACAGACATCCACAATTGGATGATGTGCAGAGAATGAGAGACCGGTGCCCACAGCACTAGATGTGATGTTTTTATCAAACCCCTCCCCTCAAGGCTCAGCGATAGGCAGCGGTGGAGGTGGAACAATGACTTAAAGGAAGCAGAGTCTTCCAGACACAGCAGGATGACATGCTTAAGAGCCCACAGGTACTATGACAGATGCACAAGACCTGTACATGTTTAGATCAGACAAAATATCAACACTAAGCAAGTAATTAGACACAAAGTCCTCTGAGTGACCAAGAAGTTATCTGCAATAGATACCTGCTGGGAAAGGGCATATCAGTTTTCTCCAGTGGAATGTTATTGGGTATATCAACCACACTCCTAGGCAAACCTCATACTCAGGAGTAGTTGGCCAAAACAAAGCAGACTTCATGGTTTTCTCATTTTATTTCATTTTGCTATGTTCTGTCTTATTGGATTTTTTTATAGGGAACATACAGTTGTGTGGGTAGTCAGGAATGTAGAATCTGGAAGGAATTTGGTGAGGGAAAATGAAATAAAATAGATCATATGGAGAATTTTTCAGTAACAAGAAAAACTGTGGGCTTTAAATGTATTTTAAGGTCTTTAAAAAACATATTGACAATACATCTATTTTATTTAAACATCTGGTATTTATGGTCTCCTGGTTTGTTGGTTGTATTTTTATTTTTGTAATGCTTTTCTTGGAAGAAAAGTTTTAATTTTAATATAGTCAAAGGCAGAAATTTTTCCTTTGGGTATATATGGGGTTTTCATTAATCCCTCCCTGATATACTTCCTTAAATTTCTTCTAACTTGATTTATTTTCATGGCTAGTTAGTTATTTGGGAACTAGTTCAATATTAGGTATATTAGTATATTGAAAATGTGTATATGTTGTGACCCAGGCACTATTAACAAGAATTAATTCATGAAATCCTTATGTCCAGTAATGAGTTTCAACATGTCCCTGATGCTGGCTAGTCTATCCAAAGGCTCAGGTAACGAAAAAAAAAATAGACAAGTTGAACTTCGTTAAAATTGAGAACATTGATTTGTGAAAAGTTTTGGTGGAATTAAAAGATAACTTACATGAGATAAACTAATTAGATATTGTGTATTTGGTAAAGGGGTGCAATCCAGAAGATATACAAGAGATCATGTAACTCAGTAATAAAACCTAATTTTAAAGTGGGCAAAATATTTAAACACACATTTCTCCAAAAAAAAAACCCCAAAAAACAAAAACAAAAAAACAAATGATAGATACATTCAGGAAAAGATGCTCATCTGAATTACCCTTAAAGAGACATACCACAGTGTGATGCCCTCTCACACCCACTAAGGTGGCAATCGAAAAACAAGCAGACAAAACCAGAAAATAACACACATTGGCATTGGCAAGCATGTCCAAACATTGAGACTTTCATGTACTGATATTTTGTTGGTGATCTAACAAATAGAGCTTGTCTGCAGATCAGAGTACAGAGCTAAACTACTAGTTAGCCATAGAGGCCAGGCAGTAGTGGTATACACTTTTAATCCCAGGATTCAGGAGACAGACTCACAGACTCTCTGTGAGTTCAAGGCTACCCTGGGCTACATGAGATTGAATCTGTCTAAAAGAGAAACAGGGCTCACACAAAGTGATCCCAGGACTTGGGATCACATGTCTTTAATCCCAGCATTAGGGAGATGGAGACAGGAGTGATATGGCTGGGCAGAGAGAGGAATAAGGCAGAAGGAGACAAGAGCTCAGTCTGAGTTTGAATTTTTGAAGAAAAGAGCATTCAGTTTGAGGATTCATAGGGAAAGGATCAACCCCCTTCGGTCTGAACATTGGTAGAGTTAAGAACTCTCTAGTGGCTGGCTGCTCTGCTTCTCTGATCTTCAGCATTAGCCCTTATATCTGACTCTGGGTTTTAATTATTGAGACCAGTTAGAATTCGTGCCACACCTTCATGTGCTAGTGTAGTAATAAACAATGTTACAACTGCTTTGAAGACAATACAGTGATTCCTTAAAAATTACAATACTACACACTCAGCAACATCAAAATGCCTGAAAAGCAGGTCCTGAAGAGGTCCTTATAAGCCCATAACTACATTATTTACAATGGGTAAAATGGAAGCACATATGAACACACACACACAACCACACACTACATACATACATATGTATGTATATACATATATATAATTTATAATGAATATTTTCTTAAAAGGAAAATTCTAGCACATTACCACAAAGATGGCCCTTGACAATATTATGCTAAGTGAAATAACTCATATACGAAAGGACAGGACACATAGTGTATGGTTCCATCTTCATGAGGAATTCCACTTTTGTCATTGCCGAATTCGTTCATACAATCAGGTGAATAAATTGCTTAGGGGAAGGGGAGAATGGAGCATTGTCTTTGAATAAGTAGAGTTGGGATTTTGCAAGACAAAGAGCTCTGAGTGCGGAGATGGTGGCCATTGCACAAAGTGTTTCACGGTTCTGTTTCTGGTGGCAGTGATATAATACCCAAAAGGAGCAACTTGAGGGAGAAAGGTTTGATGCTGGCCCAGGGCTTGAGAGAATAAAGTCTATCATTGTGTGGAAGGCATGATAGTGAGCTGCTTATGGTAGTGGGATTATGTGGCTGGGACTCCAAACCTCCTCACGCCTCAGGAAATGGGTTGGGTGGGAAATAGGCCTGAGTAGGAAGCATGGGAATAGTTACCAAGGGTCTTCCAGTAAAACCCTGTCTGGGAAGGTTGCACAGCTCTCGTAGACAGTGCTACCAACTGGGACTGAATAGCACATGAGCCCGCCAGGGAACATTTCACATTCATACCGTAAGAATGTACTCAGGGGCACTGAACTGTATCCCTGAAAATGGCTAACATGGTAAATTTTGTGCTGTATATAATTTTACCATAACAAGATGTTTTACTGAAGAGATGTAATGATTATAGAAGCTGGTGATGGTTGTTGCTTTAGGGAAGTGGTGAGATGGTTAATACGACAAGAACTAGTAGCCAAACCAGTTTTTTAAAGTAATGTTTATTTTTTATATTTTTGCTATGTTTAAAAATAAGATGTTAGTGGACTCTACATTCTTTTAGATAACACAGAACGTTAAAACCTTTATGCCATCTTCTTGGATCGATGTTATTTGAAAGGGAAAGGCATTCTCCTAAGCAGAGAAGAATGAAAAAGCTCCTCACATCAAAATAGCGGGTTTAGGTTGTAGTCTATCTTCTTTGTTCCAGCCCAAGGAAGTAAGACAGAGCCAGAGTAATTGTTCATCTGTTTGTGCACATGTAATGTGTGAGTTTTTAGACAGGGTCTTGCTATGTAACCCAGACCAAGCTGGCCTTCAACTCACGATGTTTCTGCCTCTCTCTCCTGGGTGCTGACATTACTGGCATGTGCCATCACACACTGCTTTAGGTTATTTTTTTCCTGAAATATAAATATAAAGTATTTATGAACACAGTTTTCTAAAATTGTGTTCCTACATATTGTGCTACAGGGTTGTTTTTATAACTTAGAGGCTGTCAGTAAGTTTGTTCCAGTTTCTGCTTTTATAAGTCCCTACATATATTGCTTTATATTTTTTAGTGT
Organism: Ondatra zibethicus; assembly: GCA_004026605.1. NCBI lineage: Eukaryota > Metazoa > Chordata > Mammalia > Rodentia > Cricetidae > Ondatra > Ondatra zibethicus. The sequence goes on from PVIU01005059.1 coordinate 5,869, forward strand.
TGTGCCAAAGGTATTGGGATCATCCCTGAAAAATGTAATACTCTAGACCTAGGGCCTGAGAAATTAAAAACCATCATTTAATGTAGAAATATAGCAAGTGGGGGAAAGTTTGGCAGGGTAGAGGTATTTTTTTATTGATACTTTAAAGCTGCCATGTAAAAACATAAAATGTTACTTATTAATACGGGAGTGGGGTAGGCTTTGGTGCATGTATGCATTGCATGTTTGAGCCAGGCAAAACATATCTACTTAGTATTTTATCCAGTTAGGGTGAAAATACTGTGTCTTTTCTCATTCTTGAAAATTTTTTATATTTTTTTTAATTTTTATTGAAATTTACAGAAAAATTGTATAAAATAGAATCTAGACTGTACCATACCTCAGCATTTATTGATGAATGCCTTCCTCTATTCCCCACTCTTTCTAGTGTTTGATAACCAGCATTCTACTCTCAATTTCTATCTGATTGGTTCTTTTATTATTATTATTATTATTTTATTTCATTACTTTAAAAAAATACCAATCCAAAGTTCCACTTCCTGCCCTCCTCCCACTCCCCTCCCATTCCCTCCACACATCCTCCCTCCTATCCTCCTCCAATCCTAAGAGAGGGCAATGCACCCTGCCCTGTGGGAAGTCCAAGGCCCTCCCCACTACATCCAGGTTGAGCAAGGTATACATCCAAAAAGAATAGGATCCCAAAAAGCCAGTACATGCAGTAGAGACAAATCCCAGTGCCGCTCAGTCTGTCCCAACTGTCAGCCACATTCAGAGGGACTAGTTTGATCCCATGCTCGTTCCTGAACTAAACAGAGATTTCCCAACAGAATAATTTCAAATGGTCAAAAGATACTTAAGGACATGTTCAGCTTCTTTAGCAATCAAGGAAATGCAAATCAAAACAACTTTGAGATACCATCTTACACCTGTCAGAATGGCTAAAATCAAAAACACTAATGATAGCTTATGCTGGAGAGGATGTGAAGTAAGGGGAAAACTCATCCATTGCTGGTGGGAATGCAAACTTGTGCAGCCACTTTGGAAATCAGTATGGCGATTTCTCAGAAAATTGGGAGTCAACCTACCTCGGGATCCAGCAATACCACTCTTGGAAATATACCCAAAAGATGCTCAATCATACTACAAAAGCATTTGTTCAGCTATGTTCATAGCAGCATTATTTGTAATATCCAGAACCTGGAAACATCCTAGATGCCCCTCAATGGAAGAATGGATCAAGAAAGTGTGGCACATCTACCCATTAGAGTACTACTCAGTGGTTAAAAAAACAAAACAAAACAAAACAAAACAAAAAAACCAATGAAATCTTGAAGGAATTAAAAAATACTATCCTGAGTGAGATAACCCAGACCCAAAAATATGAATATGGTATGTACTCACTCATTAGTGGAAACTAGCCATAAACAAAGGACATTGACCCTATAGTTTATGATCCTAGAGAAGCTAAGTAATAAGGTGAACCCAAAGCAAAGCATATATAGATCCACCTGGAAATTGGAAGCAGACAAGATCGCCTGACAAAATTGGGAGCATGGGGGTGGGGAGTAGAAGGAGGAGGGGAAGGGGAAGGGGAGGGGAAATAGGAGGGGGATAGGGAGAACTTGAGGGAATGGGATAGTTGAGATGGAGGAAGGACAGATATGAGAGCAAGGAAAGAGATATCTTGATTGAGGTAGCCATTTTGGGATTTGCATGAAACCTGGCTCTAGAAAAATTCCCAGGAATCCACAAGGATGACTCCAGCTAAGACCCTAAGCAATAGAGGAGAGGGTGCCTGAACTGGCCTTGCCCTGTAGTCAGACTGATGATTATCTTAAATATCACCATAGAACCTTCTTCCAACAACAGATGGAAACAGAGGCAGAGACCCCGGAGTTCTGGACTGAGCTCCCAAGGTCCACTTGAAGAGTTGAAGGAGGGAGAGTATGAACAAGGAATTCAAGACCATGAGGGGTTCACCCACTGAGAGAATGTGCCTGAGCTAATGGGAGCTCACCAACTCCAACTGGACTGGGAGTGAATGAGCATGGGATCAGATTGGTTCTTATAGATTTCCGTAATGATTGGGATCATATGATACTTATCTTCTTTTGTCCAGTATTGTAAAGCCTTTTCATTTTTGTCATCATTCAAGATGGCTCTGGCAATGGGATGTGTGTGCGTGTGCAACATTCTATTTGCATCTATATCGTATTTTCTTACTCATTAATAGATAAGAAATTAGGTTAGTTTTGTTTTTCTATTTTTTGGCTGTTGTAATATTGCTGCAATGAACTCAGGACTCAGATATGTCTGTAACGTAAAAATTTCTTCGGGCGTGTATCTACTCTAGAAGTAGTTCTATTTTTCATTGTCTTGATGTAATGGCCACACTACTGTTTCTACCAATGTGTGAAGGGTTCCCTGGTTAATACGTTCTTGCCAGTACCTGTCCTTGTTAATCTTCTTGATGATAGCTGTTATTATTGGGATGAGGTTGTATCTTGCTGTTGTTTTGATTTATATTTCTTTGTTATTAATGTTGAACTTTTTTCATAAATCTGTGGGATACTTGTATGTTGCCATTTGAGATAGATCCATTTATCCATTATTCTGTAGTTTGAGGCCTAACATTTAAGTTGTAGTCCATTTGGGATTGACTTTTGTAGGTAGTAAGAGATACATTCTTCTGTATATGGATATTCAATTTTTCTAGTTTTTGATTGAAACTGCTGTCCTCTAATGTTTCTTTTTAGTGCCGTTATAAAAGAAGAAGACAGGAGAAGCAAGAATTTACTTATTTGGATTTCTATTCCTTTCTGTTGGTTTATAAACCTACTTTTATTCCAACAGTATGTTGTCTTGATTACTAAGGCTTTGTACTGTATTTCAAAGTTAGGCAGTATAAAGCTTCTTCTTGACTTAGTCATTTTGTTCAGGTGTCTTTAGCTGTGTGAGGATTGCTTTGTGGTTACCTGGCCAATTTAATTTTGTTCTGGCTTTATTAAGAACTTCATTGGTATTTTGGTAGGGATTACATTGAATTTGTAAATTATGCTGTGTAGTGTGTACATTTTCACAATATTTATTTTTCTAAGTAATAAACACATTTAATCATTTTCATTGCAGATATTTTTCATCTGTTTGATTAAATTTATTTCTTGGTATTATTCTTTTGTGGCACTTTGGATTGGGGTTGTATTTTTGACTTATATTTCAGATAATTTGCTATTACCATGGATTAACTAGTGTTAATAGTTATCTTGCTGTTTTTTGTATAATGCACCTTTTCTGAATTAATTTATAGGGTTTGTATTCTTTGCTGAGTTTGTTTAAATTTACATCTGTTAAATAATAACTCTTAGTGAAGTTTTGTATATATAAGATCATGTCATCTGCAAAGATGTTAATTTAACATAGGCCATCCAACTTGAAATTATTTGTTTGTTTTGACACACTATTCTGACTAGATTTTCTAGAACTGAATTGAGCAGTAGCCAAAGCAGACATCCTTGTCCTATGCCAGATTTTATTGTGAAAGCTTTCAGGTTATCTAATCTTATATATTAGCTTAATGTAAATGACTTGTATTTTCTTGAGGTATATCTTTCTTATACCTGATATATTTAACATTTTATCATGAAAGGATGCTGAATTATACCCAAGTAATACACACACACACACACACACACACACACACACACACACACACACGTATATATGATCATATGATACAGTGAAAATTCATGCATCTCTAGAAGACTCCTGTTAGATCATGTTGAATCATTTTCTTTTAACTTTTTTTATTGATTCTTTGTAGATTTCACATCATACGTTCCAATCCCATTCATCTCCGCATCCCTTTGTATCTGCTCTCTACCCTTGCAACAACCCCCACCCCCCACAAAATAAAATAAAATAAAAATCTTGCCATGGAAGCTGTAGTGTGACACAGTGAGTCACACAGTACACTCTTTAGTCCATACATCTTTACTTGCAAGGCTTACTGTAAGGAGTCTTGGTCTGGTTTGAGGGCTCTGGTTTCTGCTGCACTATCAATATGGGGCCCTCACTGTGACTTTTCTTGGATATCCGGATATCCTGTTGTTGACTTGTGTCATGGAGATCCTGCAGCTTTGGATCTGCAGGACTGAACCCTTCATGTTCTCCAACAGATCATAGATGGGGTGGATGTTGGGGCGGGTCAACTTATAACCCTGTGTCTGGGCCTGGGCGGTACCTGGGTTGGTCAGTCCTCCAGCTTTCCCTCAGCCTTAGGGTAAGCTCTCCAGCACGTCCCGGCTGGCTCACCCTGCTCTCACAGCCCTGGGGCTGGCTCACCCTGCTCTCACAGCCCTGGGGCTGGCTCACCCCCACCCAGACCACCAGGACCAGCTCTATTGTGTGGCCCAGGTAAGATGCATGGTCTGTTCTCTCAAGTGCTGCAGCTGGGAGGTGAGAACCACCGGGTTAGAGGAAGGGGGATGCCAAATAAATGCCACTGCAAATGGAAGTGTCACTGCAGGAGGACTCAGTCTTTTAACTTTGCATGAAATCGCCTGTGTAGACTCCTGTCCAGAAATACCGTATCTCACAATTTCTTTCCCAGATCCTTAGAAGTCAAGAACATGTCAATTCTCAGAGTTCCTGAATGATGAATGCCTGCCCCCAAACCCTGTCATTCCACAGTCAGTAATGCTCTACACATTTCCCTTATGGGCAGATGAGGGGAGGGGCCAGCTCCCCCTTGATCACATTATCAGGGCAGGCTCACATGTGCCCCCATCAACAGGGCCACCTCTACTGCACTGCTCAGGTGAAGTATAGAACTCACTCTCCTGAGTTGCAGCTGGTGAGGGGTGGAGTCAACTCTGTGCCTCCGTATCCTCAAGGCCCTTTGGTGTGGGAGAATGGTCTCTATTCTGTCAATGATATTTTAAATAAAAGCTGATTGGCCAGTAGCCAGGCAGGAAGTATAAGCAGGACAACCAGACAGGAAGTAGAGGCAGGTCAATGAGAACAGGAGAATTCTGGGAAGGAGGAAGCCCATTCCTCTGCAGTAGTGAGCAGGCCACAGAAGAAGCAAGATGTGACTGCCTCACTGAAAAAGGTACCGAGCTGTGTGGCTAGCATAGACAACAATAATGGGCTAATATAAGTTATAAGAGTTAATAAGAAGCCTGAGCTAATGGGCCAATTATTTTATAGTTAATGTAGACCTCTGTGTGATTTCTTTGGGACTTAAGGACTGCGGGAACTGGGTAGGACAGAAACCCTGACAACAGCCTTTGGTGGTAACAGGGAAAACATGTATAAATACAAACCATGGCTCTGGCAGTGCCATGGGAGCAGGTATGGCCCCTGGTAGTAGCCCAGGCCCAGACATCACATGGCCACAGGTGGCAAGCAGGCCACCAACCTCAGTCTGTTCCTTACTGTCTTTGCCTCTTCAGATTTGTCTCTCTCTACAGGACATACATTATTCTGCCTCTCTTTCTCCTATATGCCACCATATATTTACTTACCATAATGGTGCCCAACCATCGGGTCCATGGTTTCACCTACCCACGCAGGGCAGGTGGCCCTAGGCAGGTATGTGAGTCTCCTTCACCTGCTAGGTCCTAATTTGAATAATGTTTTAATATGATGTTGGATATGGATTTTTGCACCCAAGTTCATCAATTTGGGGGGGCTATAGTTTTCCTCTCTTGTTCTGCATGAGTCATCTACTAACAAGGTTTCCTAGCTTCATAGAATGTACTTGGAAGAATCCTTTTTATTTCTATTATTTGTGATAACCTGGTGTAGGAGGTTCTTCTGTCTATGTATTGCTTTCATTGGTTGAATAAAGAAAATGCCTTGGCCTTTTGATAGGGCAGCACTTAGGTAGGCGGAGTAGGTAGGCTGGGAAGAAGGGCAGATGGAGAGATGCCATGGATCTCCTGCCTGAGATGGACACTGGTTAGAATCTTGCCAGTAAGCCACAGTCACGTGGCGATACACAGATTAACAGAAATGGGTTAACTCAAGATGTGAGAGTTAGCCAATAAGATAATGGGCCAGGCAATGTTTAAATGAATATAGTATCTGTATGATTATTTCAGGTGTAAGCTAGCAGAGCAGCTGGGATGACAAACAGCCTACTCGTTCCTGTTACAATAATCCAAGGAGTGCTATTGCTACTCTTTCTTTACATATGTGGTAGAAGCTAGTCCTGGACTTCTTATAGAAGCCTTTTAATCTTGATTAAGACTTGTCACTTGGGATTCAGAGGGGTGAGTGTGTGCCCGCCAGGCCAGAAGGTCCTCGGAAGGGAGTGCAGGGCACCTCCAACTCCTGCTGCAGGGGCTTCTTTGTCCCACATGACCCTGCCCTCCCCCCACCAAGTTTGCCCTTTCCTCTTCAGGGTCCTTGGACCACCAGAAGTCCCTGTTCCTGTGCTGAGGAGATCGATCCAGAGGGGTGAGTGTGTGCCCGCCAGGCCGTGAGGTCCCCGGAAGGGAGTGCAGGGCACCTCGAGCTCCTGCTTCAGGGGCTTCTTTGTTCCACAAGACCCTGCCACTCCCAAGCCTGCCCTATTGACTGTGAGGTCCTTGGCCCAGGAACAGATCATGCTACTGCACTGAGGAAATCCAGCCAGAGGGTACTCCTTTCCATCTTCGGGGTCCTTAGATCCACCAGCACAACCGGCTCCAGTGCGGAGGAGCCCTAAGAGAGGGCAAACCAAGAAAATTTCCCAAGTACACAGTCAGAGCAAAGATTGGATCAAGACACCAAGACTCTCCTGGCTGCATTTGAAGGAGGAGATGGGCAGGCGCCAATGCAAGAATTCCTCCAACAACCTGAAAAGCATTATGACAACACCAGAATCCAGTGAGCAGAATCCAGTAAATGAACAGGAACTACAGAGACAAGTATAACCAACAGAATACAAGAGATAGAGGAAAGAATCTCAGACGCTGAAGATACGATAGAGGAAACAAACTCAGTGATTAAAGAAAACAACAAATCCAACAAATTCTCATCACAAAACATCCAGGAAATCTGGGACACCATGAAAAGACCAAATCTAAGAATAATAGGGGTCGAAGAAGGAGAAGAACTACAGCTCAAAGGCCCAGAAAATATATTCAACAAAATTATAGAAGAAAACTTTCCCAACTTAAAGAAAGATATTCCTATGAAGGTACAAGAAGCATACAGAACACCAAATAGACTGGATCAAAAAAAAATCCCCTCACCATATAATAATCAAAACACAAAATATACAGAATAAAGAAAGAATATTAAGAGCTGCAAAGGAAAAAGGTCAAGTAATATACAATGAGAAACCTATCAGAATTACGCCTGACTTCTCAATGGGAACCATGAAAGCCAGAAGGTCTTGGATAGATGTGCTGCAGACACTAGGAGACCACGGATGCAAGCCCAGACTACTATACCCAGCAAAGCTTGCATTCACCATCGATGGAGAAAACAAGATATTCCAGGACAAAAACAGATTTAAACAATACGTAGCCACAAACCCAGCCTTACAGAAGCTACTAGAAGGAAAACCACAACCCAAGGAAGCCAACAACACCCATAATGACACAGGCATCTGACAACCTTCCACCAGCACAACTCACAGAAGGGAATCACACAAACACTACCACCCCCCCCCAAAAAAAACCCACAAAAACCGGAGTTAACAACCACTGGTCATTAATATATCACTTAATATCAATGGTCTCAATTCACCTATAAAAAGGCACAGGTAAAGAGAATGGATATGAAAACAGGATCCAACATTCTGCTGTTTACAAGAAACACACCTCAACCTCAAAGACAGACACTTCCTCACAGTAAAGGGTTGGGAAAAGGTTTTCCAAACAAATGGCCCTAAGAAACAAGCGGGTATGGCTATACTAATATCTAACAAAATTGATTTCAAACTAAAATCAATCAGAAGAGATGGAGAAGGTCACTTTATACTCATAACAGGAACAATCCATCAGGAGGAAGTCTCAATCCTGAATATCTACGCCCCTAATATAAAAGCACCCACTTATGTAAAAGAAACATTACTAGATCTCAAAGCACACATCAAACTCCACACTCTAATAGTAGGAGATTTCAACACTCCTCTCTCACCAATGGGAAGGTAAACCAGACAGAAACTTAACAAAGAAATAAGAGAACTAACAGATGTAATGAACCAAATGGACTTAAAAGACATCTATAGAACATTCCACCCAAACAGAAAAGAATATACCTTCTTCTCAGCATCTCATGGAACCTTTTCGAAAATTGATCACATAATCGGTAAAAAGCAAACATCCACAGATACAAAAAAATTGTAGTAACCCTCTGTGTACTATTGGATCACCATGGAATAAAGTTAGAATTCACCAACAACTCTACCCCCAGAAAGCCTACAAACTCATGGAAACTGAACAGTCAACTACTGAACCACCACTGGGTCAAGGAAGAAATAAAGCAAGAAATTAAAGTCTTCCTTGAATTCAATGAAAATAAAGACACGACATACCCCAAATTATGGTACACTATGAAAGCAGTGCTAAGAAGAAAGTTCATAGCACTAAGTGCCCACATAAAGAAAAGAGAGAAAGCTCACATTAGAGACTTAACAACACAGCTGAAAGTACTAGAAAAAAAAGAAGTAGACTCACCCAGGAGGAGTAGAAGACTGGAAATAATCAAACTGAAGGCTAAAATCAACAAAATAGAAACACAGAAAACAATCCAAAGAATCAATGAAACAAAGAGCTGGTTCTTTGAGAAAATCAACAAGATTGACAAACCCTAGATAAGCCAAATAGCAAGGTGAACCTAAAGAAAAACATATATTGATCCTCCTGGAAATTGGAAGCAAACAGGATATCTGGGTAAAAGTTGGGAGCATGGGGGTAGGGGTAGTGGTGAGGGTGGGTTTGGGGGAAGGGGTGGGGGAAGGAGAAGGGTGAAGGGAAGGACTGGGGAGAACCTGGAGGAGTAGGAGGGTGGAGAGGGAGGAAGGGCAGATATTGGAGCAGGGAAGAAGATATCTACATTCAGGGTGCCATTTTAGGGTGGGCAAGAGACTTGGCTCTAGAGGGGATCCCAGGTGTCCACGGGGGTGTCCCCAGCTAGGTCCTTGGGCAGCAGAGGAGAGGGTGCCTGAACTGGCCTTGTCCCATAGTCACACTGATGAAAATCTGGAATATCACCATAGAAATTTAACCCGATGGATGGAGATAGAGACAGAGACCCACAGCCACATTGGAGCAATGGACTGAGCTCCCAAGGTCCAGCTGAAGAGCAAAAGGAGGCAGAAGATGAGCAAGGAAGTCAGGACCGCGAGGGGTTGGTCCACCCACTGAGACAGTGTGCCTGATCTAATGGGAGCTCACCAAATCCAGCTGGACCGGGACTGAACTAGCATGTAATCAAACTGGACTCTCTAAATGTGGCTGCAAATGGGGACGGACTGAGAAGCCATCGATAATAGCACTGGGACCTGTCTCTTCTGCATGTATTGGCTTTTTGGGACCCTAGTTTACTTGGATGCACACCTTCTTAGGCCAGGATGGAGGGGGAGGGCCTTGGACTTCCCACAGGGCAGGATACCCTGCCCTCTCTTAAGGATGGAGGGGAAGGGAGAAGGGTTAGTGGGGGAGTAGGAGGGGAATGGGAGAAGGGTAGGAAGGGTCAATTTTTGAATGGAAAAATAAAAAATTAAAAAAATTAAAACAATTAAAAAAAAGAAAACAAAAGCAGATTAGCAAGAAAAAAAAAGACTTGTCACTTGTCATTGGCATACTCGTGTATTCTACATTTGTCAGTCTTTGCCCAGGGGTTGTTCAAAATACATTGCATATTTTTATATATTCATATAAATTACAGAGTTTTGTTATTAATTTATTGTTTTGTTACATTATGGCTGGAAAAGATGGTGTTTAAGTTTAAAACACTTGTTGTGCCTTGTTTTTTTACCTGACATAGAAGTTTTGTTGGAGAATATGGTATGTGCTGATATGAAAAATTATTGTCTGGAAAATTGTGTGTGTTCTGTGTGTGTGTCTATTGAGTCTCTTGGTCTGAGGTGTAATCTAAACCTTTCGTTGACTTTAATTTACATCTAAAAGATCTAATCTCTGCTAGAAGTGAGGAATAAAGTCTTTATTATTGTCTTTAAACCTGCTAGTAAGTGCTTTACATATTTGGGCATTCTGAACCTGCATGTGTTTATTTAAATTTTTTTTCTGTTGTTGAATTGATTTCTTATTATATAATGAGCTCCTTTGTCTTTTTTTGACCTCTTTTGATTTAAAGTGTATTTTATCTGCTGTAAGTATGGCTACTCCCAATTTCTCAGGAATTCCATTGGCAAACATTTTCAATTATGTATGCATCAGCACAAGGAAAGTGAGTTTCTCCTAAGGAATACATAGTTTTGTTATTTTCCCCTCTTTATTTAGTAACTCCATGTCTCTTAATTGAAGAATTTCATCTATTTTATTCAATGTAATGGATGTTAGGTAAAATCTCCTTGAAACTTTGATGTAGCTTGTTTTCCATTGTTGTTGAAGTTCTTTCTTCCCTTTACAGTCTCGTCTTCCTTTGTGTATCAATTATTTAGTTTGTTAGTTCATTTTGATTCTTCTTTTGATAAGGGTTGCAGATCTTTTATAACCCCAAAAGATCATGTATTGAAGGTTTTGCTTCCAACCAAGTGATTATCATTGTTGGGCCTTTGGGGAACTAATTCAATTATGATTATTGTAACTTCATCAGTAAGCTAATACATTGATGGATTTGTATATTAATGGCATTATTATTGGGAGATGTTTAAATATTAAGAGATGGTAGAAGTCACTGAGAGCCTATCTTGGAGGGATGTGTCTTGTCTCTTTTACCTTTCTGTTTGTCTCTTCTGTACTTCCTGCCTCGTATGAACTGAAGAGCTTTGTTCTTCTGTGCCCCACTGTTATATGAGCCAGAAACAATAGGACCAATATTGTTTTGGTTTTTCATCATCATACTAAAGACACAAATGTATGCAGCATTCTTACAATAAACAGTACATCTGATTTCCTTTTGTGTAGTCTTGCCAGTGGGCTTCGTATCTACCCATGCTTTCATCTTACTTATCAACATTTCTTTGAGTATGAAGAGGTTCCTTTAGCACTTCTCACAGGACAGATATGACTGTCTGGAGGATTTATGTTTTCTCAGATTTTTATTTGTGGGTTTGTCTCTCATTCATTCATAAAAAGACAGGTTTGCCAAGTGGAGGATCTGTATGACAAGAACGTTTAATCTCTGAAGAAAGAAATTGAAGAGGACACCCGAAAATGGAATGATCTCCCATGCTCTTAGGTAGGTAGAATTAACATAGTAAAAATGGCAACCTTACCAAAAGCAATCTACAGATTCAATGCAATGCCCATCAAAATCTCAGCAAAATTCTTCACAGACCTCAAAAGAGCGGTATTCAACTTCATATGGGAGGGCAAAAACCCCGGATAGCCAAAACAATCCTGTATAGTAAAGGAACTTCTGGAGGCATCACAATCTATGACTTCAAATTCTGCTACAGAGCTACAGTACTGAAAACGCCTAGTATTGGCATAAAAACAGACAGGAGGACCAAGAAACTGAATTGAAGACCTGGATATTAGTCTACACACCTACAAACACCCGATTTTTGACAAAGAAGCAAAAAATATCAAATGGGAAAAAGAAAGCATATTCAACAAATGGTGCTGGAAAAACGGGATGTCAATGTGGAGAAGAATGAAAATAGACCCATATCTATCACCATGCACAACACTCAAGTACAAATGGATCAAAGACCTCAGCATAAAGCTAACCACACTGAACCTCATAGAAGAGAAAGTGGGAAGTACACTTGAATGAATTGGCACAGGAGACCACTTCCTAAATATAACCCCAGCAGCACAGACACGGGCAGAAACAATTAATAAATTGGATCTCCTGAGACTAAGAAGCTTCTGTAAAGCAAAGGACATTGTCAACAAGACAAAATGGCAGCTTACAGAATGGGAAAAGATCTTCAGGAACCCCACATCAAACAGAGGGCTGATCTCCAAAATAAACAAAGAACTCAAAAAATTAGTTGTCAAAAGAACAAATAATCCAGTAAAAAAATGGAGTACTGACCTAAAACAGAGAATTCCCAACAGAGGAATCTAAAATGGCTAAACAACACTTAAGGAAATGCTCAATATCCTTAAACATCAGAGAAATGCAAATCAAAAAAGCTCTGAGAATGGCCAAGATCAAAAACACTGATGACAATTTATGCTAGAGAAGATGCGGGGTAAAGGAAACACTCCTGCGTTGCTGGTGGTAGTTCAAGCTGGTACAGCACCTTTGGATATCTATATGTCGATTTCTCAGAAAATTAGGAAACAACCTTCTTCAAGACCTAGCAATACCACAAGGACATGTACTTAACTATGTTCATAGCAGCATTGTTTGTCATAGCCAGAACCTGGAAACAACCTAAATACTCCTCGAACAAAGAATGGATAAGGAAATTGTGGTATATTTACACAATGGAGTACTACACAGCAGAAAAAAACAATGACATCTTGAGATTAGCAGGCAAATGGATGGATCCAGGAAACATCATACTGAGCGAGGTAACTTAGACACAGAAAGATAAACATCATATGTACTCACTCATAAGTAGCTTTTAGACATAAAGCAAAGAAAACCAGCCTACAATTCACAGTCCCAGAGAACCTAGACAATAATGAGGACCCTAAGAGAACCATGCATGGATCTAATCTACATGGGAAGTAGTAAATGACAAGATCTCCTGAGTAAATTGGGAGCATGGGAACCGTGGGAGAGGGTGAAGGATAGGGGAGAGGAAGGGAAGGGAGCAGAGAAAAATGTAGCACTCAATAAAATCAGTAAAAAAAAAAAAGAAAAAAAGAGGAAAAAAAATGCTTGCTATGCATGCACGAGGACCTGTGTCTGGATCTCCATCATCCACGTGAAACCTGACTGCAGCTCTGTGTATCCACAGTACCAGTTTTAAGAACTGGATAGGACATAGAAAAAAAGACAGGTTTGCTGGTAGTTTGTTTTTCATTGAGTACTCTGAAAGCCTCATGGCACTTTGTTGATCTGTAGGTGTTCTTCTGAGAAGTCCACTATAAGATACATCACATCAGTCCATGATATTAGCTTATTTTCTCTTTCTTGCAACCCTGAGAATCTTACCTTTATCTTTCATCTTTGAGAGCATTGTTATAAAGTGTCTTGGAGTAGATTAATTGAGTTAATCTTCCTGTACTAAGGGTTTGTATTCTTTAGGTTTATGAAGTATTTGCTTACATTTATTAATAAGTTTTGTACAAAAAGTACACAAATGCATGAGGTAATAGTTGTGGAAATGTAAGATATGTACTGAAATGCCACATTGTACCTCAAAAGTATGTATGATTACTATGTCAGTTAAGAGTAAATCTCAGCCTCTGGATGTAGCTCAGTTGTTGGCATGGCAGCATAGTCTTCCTGAAGCCCAGGACTGCATATGCAGCGTCATACAAATGAAGCACAGTCATGTATGTCTGTAATCCCAACACTCAGGAGGTAAAGGCAGAAAGATCAGAAGTTTAAGGTCAATCTTGGCCATATAGAATTTTGAGGTCAGCTTACGCTGCATGAGTTCAATTTCAGAAAAAGTTAAAAAGAAATAAACGATTAAGACTGAGTGGGAGACAAAGCCTGGGGCCGTGTGATGCAGGGTAGTCAGACTCTTATAGTAAGCAAATATATGGCAGGGTATAGGAGAGAGAGAGAGAGAGAGTAGGGGAGGGAGGAAGAGAAGGGCTCATGTCCTGAGAGATGTGAGAGAGATGGGTATGAGGAGGTGGAGGCAGTGAGGAATGGGCTGAGGAAGGTGGACTCCTTGGCATCCATGGACATGGTGATGTCTAGGCCTGGGCTGCTGCCAAGGGCCGTATTTGCTCTTGTGGTCTTGCTGCACACATGCTCTGTGTTGATGTCTCTGACTCCTGTTATTACTGAAGACAGAGAGGATAAGACTGCACAGAGTTGGCCCCATCATCAGTGTTGGTAACCCTAGGGAAAACTGGCTCTGTCCCTCACCAGTAACAGCACTGGAGAGAGCAAGTCTGGCACCTAACCTGGGCAGCATGACAAAGCTGACCTTGTTAGCAGCGGTGCAGCTGAGCTGGCCCTAGGGTATGAGAGTGGGGGGACTGATCCTGCCTCTCTTGTGTTCCATTTAGTGGCATGGGTGAGGGAAAGATTCCCTACGCCCTCTTGTTCCTTTCCATCTGCAGCAGGTGGGAGAGCTGACCCAGGCAACCGCCAACTGTAACACTAGGGAGAACAGGCCCTGCACCTTGCCTGGGTAGCACAGTTAAGCTGACTCTATTGACAGGTGGAAGGGTGAGCTGGCCTGAGATTGTGAGCATGGGAGATCTGACCTTGCCCCTTGTCTTCCATACAGTGACATGGGCAAGGGAGTGAAGCCCACTTCCACAGCAGGTGGGAGAGCTGTTGCTGGGGTCACGAGAGTGAAAGTGCTGGCCCTGCTTCTCACCAGCTTCAGTGCTTAGCAGAGTGGCCTCTGTACCTTGCCTGGGCAACTTAGAGCTGTCACGGGTGGTAAAGGTATGGGTGACATAGCCCCAAAGGTATGAGAGCAGGAGAATTGGCCCCGCCCTTTGATGCTTACTACATAGGGTAAACTAGCAGGGGTGGCACTAGAGAGCTTACCCTAGTGGTGAGGATGAGGGAGAGCTGGCTGGCTGACCAACCCAGCAACCACCCAGGTCCAGAATCAGTGTTATGAGTTGGCTCACCCCAACACTCACCCTATCTATGAATTGTTGGAGTCCATCCTCAAGGGTCTGATCCTGTAGACCCAAAGTTGCAGGATCTCTATGACTCAGGACAACAATAGGATATCCAAGAGGAGTCCCAGAGAGGTCCTAGTACTGATACTGCAGCAGAAACCAGAGGCCTCCTACCAGACCAATGACTCATTTCAATGAACACTTGGAAGCAAAATATATGACTAAAGAGTATACTGTGTGACTCAGTGTGTCACACCGAAACATCCATGATGAGAATTTTCTTGTTTTCTTCTCTTTTACTTTTTATTTTGTTTTATCTTAGAGGACGGGAGGCTGCAAGAGCAGAGGACAGATGTGAAGGGACAGGGAGATGAGTGGGCTCAAGATTCATGATGTGAAATCCACAAAGAATAAATAAAGAGTTAAATTAGAAAAAAATATACAAGCATATTAAACATGAGCTTTGTGCTCCTTTGGCCTTCTCAAGTCCTCTTTGAACTTCAAATCACCCATATATCACTCTATTGTCATTATCCTAAAGTTCTAGCTCGCATTCTTGACTTTCTTTTTCTTTTACCCCCTCCAACTGTGCTTTCAAACAGTCTTTTTTTCAAACTCTTCTGTTTGATCCACCTGGCCATCAATACTATCAATTTAAATTGCACTTAGGATGCTTTTACGATTTATGGATTGTTTCTGTGTCTTTGTTAAATTTTTTTTGTTAGAGTATGGATAAATTTCTGTTTTCTATAAACTCTGAGTTGCCTTAAAACAGCTGTTTAAAATTTCCTATCTAAGAATTCTCCCATGTTGGCTACTATCTGGTCAACTTATGGCATCATGATTTGAAAGATAGGGGAAGCAATGTTTTTCTGGAAGCTCTTTGGACTTGTTTGCATGCAACATTATTAGGGCATTCAAAGGTTTTGTTCTTGTTTTTTATATCCTTAATGTGTGAGTGTGTGAGAGTGTGTATGTGTAAAAATGTGGAAGAGAATCCGTGAATGTTAAAGTTTAATATATAATGCCAAATTGTCTTATAAAATAGTTGTGTCAATTTATAGCCTCATTATCTGAATCCCCATTAACTATATATTTATGCTGATGCACTTATATTTCTTAAAATTTGTCATCCCCATGGAAACATAATGCTATTTATTTTTGGCCTTAATTTACATTCTCCCAATTACTAATGAAATTGAGCACCATCTTATAATTTTATTGCCAAATTTCTGTTCTGTGAAATGCTTATTATTTTTGCCCATTTTCACAAGTTTTTGAAGAATTTCTTTATGTGTTTATATATTCTGGACACCAGCTATTTATTAAAATTCACTGTATAGTTTTCTCACAATTAGAGCATGTCTGGTTATTTCCCACAGGGTTCTTTTGATGAGTAAAACCCTCAGTTTTAATGTCATCTGATTTATCAGTTTTTCCACCGTAGCACTTTTAGAAGCTTATTGAGATATTGTTCCCCATTGTTTCTTCGTGATGTTATTTCCTGTTTGCTTCCAAAACATCTAAGCAATTCTTCTTTCAAGTTTCCTGCAAAGAAACCAGCATAACACCAACTGTAGGCAATGGTGTCCCAGAAACTTCAGGGCAGAAGCTGGGTGTCTTGAGTGGTTCTACTCTGTCTGCTTTCTCAGAAGTGATGTGCTCAGAGATTAAGTTTTCTCTCAGTCTTATCTATTGTCAGTCACAGCTCAGTTTCAACATTGGATATGCTGCATCAATGATCAATAAATTGAAGATGTTCTTTTCACAGAGCAAAGGACACACAGTCAAACAGGACCATTTATTCATCCTGATAGTATCCTCCAGCTATATGATACTTATTTATGAAGACAGGTTGGCTGGGCTCCCAAACCTACCTGTTCCCTGCGAGCTCCGTGGAACCCTGCAACACAGTCTGCTCCAATACTGAGTTGACCTAAGAGGTGAATTAGCAGTGGCCACAGGGCCGGACAGCTGGATGCCCCACTTTCTAGGACCTCCCCAGTGGGACAAAACCCAGGGGCTCCTCCCCAACTCCTCGGCTTTTCTAGCCAGCCAGCAGGGAGTTTTCCTTCTATCCCCCACCCCACCCCACACCCAAACCTGCCTGTTCCCTGTGAGCTCAGTGGAACCCAGCCACAAAGCTTGCTCCAATACTGAGTGGACCTAAGAGGGGAGTCAGCAGCAGCCACAGGGCTGGACAGCTGGACGCTTCACTCTCTAGGACTTCCCAAGTGGGACAAAACCCAGGGGCCCCTTCCCAATTCCCTCAGCTTTCTAGCCAGCCAGCAGGGAGTTTTCCTGATATCTCCCACCCCACCCCCAAACCCACCTGTTCCCTATGAGCTCCATAAAACCCTGTAACACAGCTTGCTCCAATACTGAGAGGACCTAAGAGACAGCCACAGCAAGGACTGGACCAAGATGCCAAGACACTGCTGACCTCATTTGAAGGAAGACATGGGTAGTTGCCAATGCAAGAATTCCTCCAACATTCTAAAAAAGCAACATGGTAACACCAGAACCCAGCAGATACACAACAGGAAGACTTGATCACCTAACCCAGAAGAAGTAGAAGAAAATGACTTAATGTAACTTTATGAAAATGATGGAGACCTTTAAAGAGGAAGTAAAAGACTCCCTTAAAGAAATGGAAGAGAAGACAAACAAAATCTGGAAGAAATTAATAAATCCCTTAAAGAAACCCAAGAAAAAGCAATCAAACAGGTGAAGGAAACAGTTAAAGACTTGAAGACTGAAATAGAGGTAATAAAGAAAACACAAACCAAGGGAATTCTGGAAATGGAAAATCTGGTTAAATGAACAGGAACTACAGAGACAAGTATAACCAACAGAATACAAGAGATAGAAGAAAGAATCTCAGATGCTGAAGATACTATAGAGGAAATAGACTCATTGGTCTTAGAAAACATTAAATCCAACAAATTCCTAACACAAAACATCCAGGAAAAGACCAAACCTAAGAACAATAGGGGTAGAAGAAGGAGAAGTACTCCAGATCAAAGACACAGAAAATATATTCAACAAAATTATAGAAGAAAACTTTCCTAACCTAAATAAGGATATCCCTATGAAGATACAAGAAGCTTACAGAATATCAAATAGACTGGATCAAAAAAAATCCCCTTGACATATAATAATCAAAACACAAAACATACAGAATAAAGAAAGAATATTAAGAGCTTCAAAGGAAAAAGGTCAAGTATAAAGGTAAACCTATCAGAATTACACTCAACTTCTCAATGGAAACCCTGAAAGCCAGAAGGTTCTGGATAGATGTGCTGCAGACACTTAGACCATGGATACAAGCCCAGACTACTATACCCATTAAAGCTTTCATTCACCATTGATGGAGAAAACAAGATATTAAATGACAAAAACAGATTTCAACAATATGTATCCACAAACTCAGCCTTACAGAAAGTACTAGAAGGAAAACCTCAACCCAAGGAAGCCAACTACACACACAATGACACACATCTGATAACCCCCCACCAGCATAACCCAAAGAAGGGAAGCACACAAACACTACTACTGAAAAATAACCGGAGCTAACAACCACTGGTCATTAATATTGCTTATATCAATGGACTCAATTCACCTATAAAAAGACACAGGCTAAGAGAACGGATATGAAAATAGGATCAAGCATTCAGCTCTTTACAAGAAACACACCTCAACCTCAAGGACAGACACTACCTCAGAGTAAAGGGTTGGGAAAAGGTTTTCCAATCAAATGGACTTAAGAAACAAGTGAGTGTGGTTATCCGACTATCTAACAAAATTGATTTCAAACTAAAATCAATCAGAAGAGATGGAGAAGTAGACATTATACTCATAACAGGAGCAATTCAGCAAGTCTTAATCCTGAATATCTATGCACCAATACAAGGCACCACATATGTAAAAGAAACATTACTAAAACTTAAATCACACATCAAATCCCACACACTAATAGTAGGGATTTCAACACTCCTCTTTTGCAAATGGACAGGACAACCAGACAGAATCTTAACAGAGAAATAAGAGAATTAACAGATGTAATGAATCAAATGGACTTAACAGATATCTATAGAACATTCCATCCAAACACAAAAGAATATACCTTCTTCTCAGCATCTCATGAAACCTCCTCTAAAATTGATCACATACTCGGTAACAAAGGAAACATCCACAGACACAAAAAACTGGAGTAACCTACTGTGTCTTATCAGATCACCATGGAGTAAAGTTAGAATTCAACAACAATACTACTCTAAGAAAGCCTACGAACTCATGGAAACTGAACAGTCAACTACTGGACCACCACTGGGTCAAGGAAGAAATAAAGAAAGAAATTAAAATCTTCTTTGAATTCAATGAAAATGAAGTCACAACTATCCAAACCTATAGTACACTATGAAAGCAGTGCTAAGAGGAAAGTTCATAGCACTAAGTGCCCACATAAAGAAAACAGAGAAAACTCACATTAGCGACCTAACAACACACCTGAAAACTCTAGAAGAAAAGAAGCAGGCTCACCCAGGAGGAGTAGAAGACTGGAAATAATCAAACTGAGGGCTGAAATCAATAAAATAGAAACACAGAAAACAATCCAAAGAACCAATGAAACAAAGAGCTGGTTCTTTGAGAAAATCAACAAGATTGACAAACCCGTATCCAAACTAATCAAAAGGCACAGAAAGAACATCCAAATTAGCAAAATCAGAAATGAAAAGGGGGGGATATAACAATGGACATTGAGGAAATTCAGAGTATCATTAGGTCTTTCTACAAAAACCTGTACTCAACAAAATTGGGAAATGTAAAAGAAATGGACATTTTTTAGATAGATGCCATATACCAAAATTAAATCAAGACCAGGTGAGCAATTTAAATATACTTATAGGCTGTGAGGAGATAGAAGCTGTCATCAAAAACCTCTCAGCCAAAAAAAAGCCCAGGGCCGGATGGTTTTAGTACAGAATTCTACCAGAACTTTCAAGAAGAGTTAATAGTCACCAAAGTGTTCCACATAATAGAAACAGAAGGGTCATTGCCAAATTCTTTTCATGAGACTATGGTTATCCTGATACCAAAACCACACAAAGACTCAACCAAGAAAGAGAATTACAGATCAATCTCACTCATGGACATAGATGCAAAAATTCTCAATAAAATACTGACAAACCAAATCTAAGGACACATTAAAAAAAAAAGCCTCATCCATCATGATCAAGTAGGCTTCATCCCAGGATGCAGGGCTGGCTCAACATATGAAAATCTATCAATGTAATCCATCATATAAATAAACTGAAAGAAAAAAAAACCATATCATTTCATTAGATGCTGAAAAAGCATTTGACAAAATTCAACACCCCTTCATGATAAAGGTCTTGGAAAGATTAGGGATACAAGAATCATATCTAAATATAATAAAAAACAATATACAGCAAGCTGACAGCTAACATCAAACTAAATGGAGAGAAACTCAAAGGAGAGGGTGCCTGAACTGGCCTTGCCCTGTAGTCAGACTGATGATTATCTTAAATATCACCATAGAACCCTTGTCCAACAACAGATGGAAAGAGAGGCAGAGAATCACATAGGATCACTGGACTGAGCTCCCAAGATCCAGTTGAAGAGTGGAAGGAATGAGAGTATGAGCAAGGAAGTTAAGACCATGAAGGGTTCATCCACTGAGACAGCTTGCCTGAGCTAATGGGAGTTCACTGAATCCAACTGGACTGGGAATGAATGAGCATGGGAACAAACTAGTCCCTCTGAATGTGGTTGACAGTTGGGGCAGACTGAGGGGTCACTGATAGTGATACTGGGATTTGTCTCTACTGCATGTACTGGCTTTTTGGGATGCTATTTTCTTTGGATGTATACCTTGCTCAACCTAGATGTAGTAGGGAGGGCCTTGGACTTTCCACAGGGTGAGGAGCCTTGCCCTCTATTAGGACTGAAGGGGGTGGGGTGGGAAGGTATATGGAGGGAGTGGGAAGAGGGGAGGGAGTGGGAATTTGGGTTGGTATTTTTTAAAATAATAATAATAATAATATAAGACAGGTTGGCTGGTTCTCAGTGATATCATGGTGTACAGATCGGGGCAGGTGAGGCCTAATTCCTTTCAGTATCTCTGCCATGTACTTGGTGTTCAGAAGCAGCCTTTACTGAAAAGCAGGGGCAGGTTGTGGTTATTGATTTGTGGGTCATGTGTTTCTTTAGCTCTCTTCAAGACATGAGGATCAGTCATCTCAGTCACTGTAGGCAGAGGACTACTATTGTCCATAACTACCACTGACCCATAAGCATAGGGCATGATGCTGTCATGGTGGAAGGGTCAGAAGGCCATGTGTAGCGTCTGAGCAAGAACAGGAAGGACAGTTCAGCCTAGGACATGAATGAAGGCTTGTGTGTGTACGTTGGAGGGGGGACAGATATTACCATAGCTCTTCCCACCTCAATTAACCCGACTTAGAAACTTCCTCACAGACTAGAAGTGTGTAGAAATATTTCTCTTGTGGTTCTAATTGCCACCAAGTTGGCATTCCAGATTAACCATCTCAGAGTCCTACAGTAAACATCAAATCAATGATGAAAGCCTTTCTTCTGAAACTGAAACAAACAAATAAGCAAGCAGAAAAACAGGAAAGTATTCTTGTTATCATTTTCTCACAAATTAGGTTGATATTTCAACTGGAGTAGCTAAGCAAAATAGAATTAAAAGTATAAACATCAAAAATAAAACTGTATTTAATTTTCCAATATGCATAAAATTACCCATTATGCATAAAATTCCTACCTCCTACAAACCTGAAGGTATGTTGTTTGTAGAAAAACATTGAAGAAGGCTACTGATTAAACTCAAATTATTAGTGTGTTTTCCTTTAGGACACAAAGGGAAAACAAAACTTTTAAGTCTGTACCATGCTGGTGTGGTAGTACACACAGGTGGTCTGAACCCTGGAGGTTGAGCTAATTAGATTGAGAGATAATTCAGGGCCACTCTGAGCTATAAGCCCAGAACCTTCTATCAAAAAAACAAAACAACCAAACAAGAACATATCTTTACCATACAAATAATTTAGAAACTTGGAAGTAAATCCAATGAAATATACTATTTCACTTCACAGAATAATAAGACATCATAAAATGCATAAGACCCAAATAAAACAAAACTCAGTATTGGAAATGTGTGAGTTTTGTTAGGCTCATTATGATTTCAATAAAACCCCAGTCAAATCTTCTCATTTTTTTTTGTGTAAAAATTAACAATACTCATTCTAAAACTTACACAAAGTGAGAAAGGCTAAATCTTTTTTAAATTTATTTTTATTGTTTTTAATTTATTAATTTTTTTTAAAAATATCAATCCAAATTCCCACTCCCTCCACTCCTCCCATTCCCTCCACATACCCTTCTACCCCACTTCCATCCAATCCTAAGAGAGGGTAAGATACACTGCTTTGTGGAAGGTCCAAGGGCCTTCCCACTATATCCAGGCCGAGCAAGGTATACATCCAAAGAGAGTAGGATCCCAAAAAGCCAGTATGTGCAGTAGAAATAAATCCAGGTGCCACTGCCAGTGGCCCCACAGACTGCCCCAGCCATGCAACTGTCAACCCCATTCAGAGGGACTAGTTTGGCCTATGCTTATTCCTTCCCAGTCCAGCTAGAGTTGGTGAGCTCCCATTTGCTCAGGTAAACTGTTTTAGTGGATGAACCCATCATGGTCTTGACCTCTTTGTTCATATTCTCATTCCTCCCACTCTTTAACTGGACCTTGGGAGCTCAGTCCAGTGCTCCCATGTGGGTCTCTGCCTCTGTTTCCATCTGTTTTTGGACAAAGGTTTTATGGTGATATTTAAGATAATCAGTCTGACTACAGGGCAAGTCAAGATCTCTTCTCTATTGCTTAGGGCCTTAGGCTGGGTCATCCTTGTGGATTGCTGGGAATTTCTCTAGAGCCAGGTTTCTAGTATTGCAACTACAACCCCTTGAATATATGTGTCTGAGTTAAGGACAGGATCAACTTTTGCTTCTGTTTTTCATTAGCCATAATAACCCCACGGCTATCTATGTAGTATGAGGCAAGCGGGCCATGTGTCGCCGCCCAGCTAGCTTAACCCCCGAAATAACCACACAGAAATTGTATTAATTAAATTACTGTTGTAATGAGGGGCTCGGGCTGCGTTCCCGGCGCCGGGCCCCTTGTTCTGTCCCACCCGGCTCCTGGTGCGTACCCGAAATAATTACATGGAAACTGTATTTATTTAAATACTGCCTGGCCCATTATCTCCAGCCCCTTATTGGCTAACTCTCACATATTATTTTAGCCCATCTCCATTAATGTGTATCGCCACTTGAGTTGTGGCTTACCGGCATGAGTCTAACCAGTGTCCATCTTGTGCTGGAGAAGCATGGCGTCTGTCACACTGCCTTCTCTCTCCCAGCATTCTGTTCTGTCTACTCCGCCCACCTAAGGGCTGCCCTATCAAAAGGCCAAGGCAGTTTTCTTTATTCATTAATGGTAATCACAGCACACAGAGGGGACTCCCAAATCATCCCTGAGGACCCTCCTACACCATATTACTGCCTGGCCCATTATATCTAGCCTCTGCTTGGCCAACTCTCACATCTTGATCTAACCCATTTCTATTAATCTGTGTTCATCACGAGGTCGTGGCTTACCGGGAAAGATCCTAATCAGCGTCAGTCTCAGACAGGAGTTTCATGGTATCTGCCATACTGCCCTTCTTCCCAGCATTCCATTCTGTCTACTCTGCCTGCCTGATTTCTGCCCTATCAAAAGGCCAAGGCAGTTTCTTTATTCACCAATGAAAGCAACACAAATACAGAAGAACCTCCTACACCATATCTACTCAAAAATCAAGCTTTAGTACATATGTGTGTTTATTTCAGGTTTTAGATTGCATGCTTTTATGCAATTTACTCATTTATGTAGTTCGCTAGTCCTAGGTTTTCTTATCAGACCCATTGGACTTCAGGCGATGATTCTTTTAAAACTCACCAACAATTAAAGGCTATGTATGCTAGCAACTTTACATATCACAAAATTATGATTGGTGCAAACTTCCAGGACTGTGTGTGTGTGTACACATACACATATATGTATACACACATATACACACATTTGATTGTTTTTATAAGTCAGATTAACACACACCATAGTATAAATAATTCCAGTTTACAGATTAGAGGAAAATTCAGTAATTTCATAATAGTAAAGCAGCTAATGACAGTCCACCTATTTAAAACACATGGAAATTAAGTCCAGGAACTTTTAAGCGATTAAAAT
This sequence comes from Ondatra zibethicus, assembly GCA_004026605.1. Classification (NCBI taxonomy): domain Eukaryota; kingdom Metazoa; phylum Chordata; class Mammalia; order Rodentia; family Cricetidae; genus Ondatra; species Ondatra zibethicus. Next base: position 30,043 of record PVIU01005059.1, read on the forward strand.
TTGCACAGTTAGTAAGTAGCAACCTGCCCTCAGATGGTGCATCTCTCACTACACCTTCCGTCAGAGTTCCAGAGAATGGCTTTCCTCCAAGTGTGGTAAGATGAGCCTAAACAGAGAGCAAGGGGGGAAGCAGTGCAGTTTGAAAGCCCTTAAGGCTAAGTTTCCAGGTAGAGGGAAAATCCATTTAAAATTCTGGATCAGCAGTGGCTGGTATCAGTAGGGCTCATGTGGTACTATTTGTAATTGGGAAAGTCATTATAAATTAGTTTGAATGGCATGACGCCTACCCTGCCATCTGATCACACAGCATATACACAGAGCACATGGACATATCTGTAAACGTGACAGAAGAAACTACATTTCTATGCTAGTAAATGTGATCAAGGAGTTTTGTTTTTGCAGGGTCCTTTGTTGTATCTAGACTTTTATTTCAATTCAAGCTACATTTATCTGTAGGCACCAGGAAATCACCCCAGATCAAAAGGTATTTTCTACCCAATTTTCATGACTCATTCTTGTACTTCTTTCCAGGCTTTCTTCCACAGGACCAGGACATACCTGGTACTGAAGTTGTTTAACAAGTTCAAACTTCATAGAACTAAATAGAGTGTGTTCTCAGCCAGAGGTTGGCTTTTTAGCTACTGTCCATTTCTTTCAATCATTAAGGAGAGCTGGAAACAAAAGAAAGGAAATAGGTTTTCCAGATGAGAGGAAGGTGGAGAGAAAAGTAAGGAAAATAGAGGGCTCATGATTACAGGAGTGATGCTGTGGAAGAAGGGAATATATTGGGTTAGAAAAAATTTTCCTGGTTTAGAATGGAGCAAAAGGATGGAGGGAGGGAAGTAGAATAAACAGAACATAGGCACTGAAGTCTAATGTATAAATTGAGTGCAGATTTTAGAGCTTTGAACTCTTGGGTAGCTTACCAATTTCTATTTGCAAGATGCAATTGTAAATATAATGACACCCTGCTTGCAGTATAGTTAGGAGGAGCAATGATCATAATGCTTAAAGTGGGCTTAGTTCATGGTGTATCCATCTGTTTTCTATCTCTGAACCCATTACACAGACTGTGGTTCTAAACACATATACGCTATAAGGGAAAGATGTTTAAATCGGGTTATGGTTCTGCAGGGCGGGTCCAATGTCAAGAGGCCATGTCTGGCAATAGATAGACTTCTTGCGGACAGCACAGGACATAATAAAAGAAGAGAGGGAGCATGTGCATGTATATGTGTCTTCTCTCACCGTATCTTATAAAGGTACTAGGAATTTATTATTTTTTTTATCGTGAAAGCTGTAATATAATGGTCTCATATAACCATAGTCCTTTGTCTAAGGTCCCAATGGCAGGCACCACAGTTGAGTAATGTTTCCACGGCCTTCACACCACATAGGAGGGGCTGGGGTGGGATTGGGGACACTGAACCCATTTAAATAGCAGCAGCACTAGATAAATAGAGATCAGTCTTGGCTGGGTGGTGATGGTGCACAGTTTGGATCCCGCAGGATTAAATAGGAGGCAGAGTCAGCAAGGTCTTTGTGACTTTGAGGCCAACCTGGTCTACAGAGTGAGTTCCAGGACAGCCAGGGCTATACAGAAAAATCCTGTCTCAATAAACAAAAAACAGAAACAAAAAAGAGACTAATAATGAAATTATTAACAATTCTCTTTTTTTTGTTTTATACAAAAGTTTTGAAACCCAGTGTCCTATTTCTTACATATTTAATCCATAATAACTCAGTCAAAAATCAAGCTAACATCACTTAAGAAAGCTAACAACTTTCCTGTGAAATTAGTGTCCTCATTAAGTATAATAACTATAGTCAAATCTTTAAAATATTTGACCAAATTGCAATATATTTACTTTTTAGAGTTGAGTCAGTGAATATCTTTATTTTTGCTTAAGTATACTTAAATTATCAGGTGTATTTGACAGGTAAAATAGTTCTTAAAATTGTGTGTATACACACACACAAACACACACACACACACACACACATATAAAACTTTGATGAGTCAGGCTTTCTTCCCCCATCAACTGGGAATGGTAGCATTTTATGCCAGATACAATTCTCCTTACCTAAGATTGTAGGACCAATCTGGACAGCTCTCTTCTTAAGACAGGGTCTCCAGCCTGTAGATAATCAAATTCTGTTGAATTTGCAAAATGATCTCCTTAGCCTCCTTCAGGATCTTAAGCCATAAGTAAGTGATTATGAGGACTCTTCACTTCTAATGGAACGAGAATTTCCCTCAGAATTAAACATCTTCCCTCTTGGCATGCTTTAGAAAGTCCTTTGCAATATCAGTAAGGCTTATGTAAAAATAAGAACTGAAATTTAACTGGAATTCTTACCAGTCTCGTTGGTTAATTCTTTAATTTTATTTTTGAGATTGCCATAAAATTGCAACATTTTTCCCTCCCATTTCCTCTCTCCAAAGCTCCCCCCCCCGCTATATACCTCTCCCTGCTCTCCTTCAGAGTCATGGTATCTTTCTTTACTAATTATTATTGCATGTGTATGTATGCATATGTACAGGTATATAATGCATGTGCATATGATATACATGTATATGCATTCCTAAATATAACCTGATCAGTCCATACAAAGTTATTTCATGTATGTTTTCAAGGCTGACAATTTGGTACTGGACAACTAATCAATGTATTCTTTCCTGGGAATGTGCACCTCACCTGCTCCCAGCTATCTCCAGTGGCCTGCAGCTCTTTGTATAGGGCTGAGTTCTTGTGGGCTTTGGTATGTTCATTGTCCTTGTTAAGTTTACATGGGGCAGACATGCTTGTAAGACTTTAAGGTTGTAGCTTCTGATATTACTAAAAGATACAACCTCATAGTTTAATTGAAAGAAAAGTAGATGGGAAATCTTCATTTTGATTTAGATCAGAATTCATAACAATACCTTGAGAAAGGCTTCAAACTAATATAGGCAGTCTTCTTAGTTCCTTGTAGCTCTAATATCACATTCATATGATTGGTCACTTTCATATTTCTTTCTTTCAGGGAACTAGTATAGTTTTGATTTGTATATTCAGAATTTATAGCAGGCTGTTGCATGTCTGATTATTGAATCCTGCTTTACTTATCATTTTGTGCTTTTCTGTAGACTTCAGTGGGATAATTATATTTTTAAGTCACTTTTACATGAATCATATATATTTGGAAAAATAAAGTTAACTTATGTCTATGGATCAAGGACATTCTCTTAGTGATTTCAAAGTTAGAATCAGATAGTCACAGTTAATTAGCAAATATCAGTAAAGTCAGTGTCTTTACTGAAGGGAGAAGCTAGGAGAGAAACCTTCCCATGCTCTCCAAATGAAGCAATTTAGGTAAAAGTTTTAAAAAGCTGTGTAAATTAAGATATACATATTGATCAACACTTCATGCTCTGTCAATTCTCACCAATTGACTCTCAGGCCAGCAATTAGTGTCTGGCATCAAGCCTGCCGGCGAGAGTTTTCATATCAGGGATGAATGAGGTTTGAGGTTCCAGTCCAAGAAGTTTCAATGATGTTTTTAAAATATTGTATACTATCCAATTTCATAATTTGTACACCAATTGGGTAGGAATGGCTTGCTTCCTGTGTGTCAGGGCGTGGGGTTCCTCCCTTTCATGACATAGAAGCGACTTGCCAGCCAGTGTCATCTGGTAGAGGGTGATAGCATCTCTCATCTTTTATATAAAAAGGAGTTTGGCTATCTTAAAAATTCAGGTGTGTTTGCTTAGTGGTGACCAAAATGGGGGCTGGCGATGTAGCTCAGAGGTCTGTGCTCACCTGGCATACCCAAAGTCCTGTTCTCTACCTCCCACATGACAAAAATATAAGAATTAAGTTTCTGTAAAAATATTGCCCAAACAGACTGCTGTTGTTTTCCTCAGGATGGAGTAAATGTATCAAAATAATGTGCAGGGAGCAGCAGTCGCAGAACAAACAGAGCATGACAAGGTCTTCATAAGCATTCTGTACTGTACTGATAGAACCACAGTATGACCTGCTCTTCACTTTCTGGTCCTCAGTAGGATTCAGGAGGGCCTCCATTTTTATGCAAATAACTCCTTGGGGTCCTGCTCATTTGTCCATCTTGAGGTCCTATGTTCAGTGAGACTCCAAGGGAGAAAACTGATTTTCCTTTGCTAATGGTTGTCAGCTGGAGACCTACCCTCCTTCTCTTCCTTGAATTCTTTATTTCCCAGGGTCAAGTATTTTTATATTTCTGGTTCCAGGGTAGATGAAATTTATGCTAATACAAAATATCTTCCAATTTTAACTACTTGTCTTTTTAATAATTTTTAAAACGTTTTTGAGGTTTTAACTTTTCTTTACATTTATTTCACTGCAATTCTCTTCTGCATTAGTCAGCAGTGCTTCTTACAAGAAACATTCAGCATCCATCTTCCAAGTGCTTGATTAATCTGTATCCTTTGGCTCCTTTGTCTCTCTTTGGGTGGGATCTTCTGGTCAGTTATGATGTGAGAGCTCTGAGCAAAAGGGATGCATGTGCTTTCCAATGAGGATGCCAGATCATTTGTGGAAATTTCCATAAATTATTCTTTTCTCCACTGAGCTGACTACTGGACAGGCAAGATGGGGAATTCACCACACCAGGTCCCTAGGTAATAAAAAGCTCCCTCTGCTAAGCCATGATGAATATAAAGTATGAGAGAGATGTAATTATATTTTGAGGTGCCGAGATTGAGGAGATAATTACTGCAATAAATTCTAGCCTTTCTTGACTAATGTCCATGGGATGCTCCACTTACGATACTAGATACCATTTCTTTTATAATTAATTAATTAATTTGCTTTTATTGAAAATAACTTTTTCATACATTATATTCTGATCATGATTTTCCCTCCCTCATCTCCTTCCATATCCTCCCTATATCCCCACCAATCCAACTCCACACCTTCTTCTTCTCTTTCTTTAGAAAATTAACAGTCCAGTAAAAAGATAAGCAAGAATAAAACAAAGCAAACAGACAGAGATGAAACAAACAAACAAAAACAAAACCAAGTAAAGCATGCCCGAGAAACACATACTCAAAAGATAACCATCCAACAAATGCACATGCACAAACTTCATAAAAACACCAAATTGATAACCATAATAGGTAAGTAAGCAAAAGGCAAGTAAGGTAAAACATGCCCAAACAAAGCATTATGAGACAAAACATCTCCAAAAGTATCATTGGGCTCATTTTGTGTTTGTGTGCCGGGCCTCCCTTGAGTTGGTTTGTATACTTAGTAAGACTCCATTGGAGAAAATTATTTTCTTACTTTTGTGAGTGGTGGTCAGTTGGAGATAGCATCTGATTTAAGAATGTGGTCTTGTGTCCACTTCTCTTCTCAGCACTGGTACCCCATGTGACTTGGAACTGTGCAGGCCCTATGCATTCTGCCACAGTCTCTGTGAGTTCATTTGTCCGTCAGTCCTATTGTGTTTAGAAGGCCTTCCTTCATGTCTTCCATCCCCATTAGCTCTAACAATTTTTCTGCCTCCTCTTCTGCTTTGTTTCTTGAGTCCTAAGGGAAGGGATTTGATAGAAGCATCCCATTTAAGAATGAGTGTTTCAATGTTTCTCAGTCTTACACGTAGAAATCTTTACTTCCACACGATGGGGTTAAGAGTTGGGGTTCTTTCAAAGGTTATTGTCTGATGTTAAGTGTAATGCTCAATTGATATTATTTATCAAATTAAAAAAGTTTTCATCTAATTCTAGAATACTGAGATTATTTTTAATTATAAATAAACACTGAATTTGGTCAAATTCTTCTTCTGAATTTACTGGTGTTCATATGATTTTGGTCTGATGACCACATTGACTTTTGAGTTTTGAACCTGCCTTGTTGTACATCTGAATGTCCTAGCTATGGTGCAGCACATAATTTTTTAACCCTTACTGAATTTTCTGTACTAATATTTTGTAAAGATATTTGCTTAAATGCTCATGAATATATATGTATACACACCAATATATGTATATATTCTTCTAATGTCTTTAGTTTTAGCATTAGAGTAACTCTAGCCTCATAGAATAAGTTAGGCATTCTTCCTGCACACAGCTCTTAAAAGGACATAAGTGTGCTTTGTTATTTTAATGTTTCGTAGTGTCCACTAGCAAACTTGAATTGTTAGTAATTTATTTCTTTTGCAAATTTAAACCCTATTTTTATTGTCTTTTCCATTGTGTTTCAGTAGATTGCATCTATAAGGAACTGGTCCATATTATCTACTTAATTATGCTGTAGATACAGTGTTTGTAGAAGTCTCTTGTTTTTGGATGCCTATAGAATGTGTGTTGTTGGTCTTCTATTGAGAGGAGTCTTTTGAATTAATTGGCGGAAGCCATAAATGCTTTTAGAATAAAACAATTAAGCCATAAAGGTAACAGCAAAAATTATCTATGAGTATTCATAGAACTTCTTTTTTCTATTACACATCCTGGCTCCCTATTAAGGAATTCAAGATTTTTGGCACACTCTTGTCTTATCATCTTTTCAAAGCTGTATGTCAGAATCAGATTTATATAAATACTCAATGTAATTCCACAATGTAAATCTAGAGGTTGACAAAAGCAAATTTTTCTATACATATTTAGCCATGTTTTCAGAAAAATAATGTTTTGTTGTATTCTAATTAATATCATTAGAATGGAAAGGGTCGCTCCCTCCCTCAATGGAATTGAGGAAGGAACAGAGATTGAAGAGAAACAGCTTGCTATCCTGCCCATAAGCATCGATATAGTCATTTGAGTATTGTTTCCTAGGAGTTCTGATTGTGTTGGAATAATAAATTCAGTTCTTTTCATTTTAAATATCTTAAAATTGGGTTTCTATCACCTGCAGTCAAAAATATGTCTGATATTCTTTATTATTTATACAAAGAAGTCAAGACCCAGAAAAGTAGTGTGATTTGCTCTAGACTCACATTCAGAGTCAGAATAAAACCCCAAACGTTTCAGGCCAGCATTCTTCCTTTCTCATCCCTCCCCATTTTAGAGGGGACTCCTGAGCCCGCAGTTCAGGAGGTTGGCCATTTTCCATCCTGCTTCAGGTTCACTGTACATTCTCTGACTTATCAACCCTCCTGTGTCACTTGCAAAATGAAATTCCCAATCATTCATGCTCCTGACACAAAGGCAATAGAACTGACAGATTCGGAGGCAATAAAAGAGACGCCTTTTGGTTCTGAGTATTTGTCTTCTAAGAAATAGATAAATCTGAGCGTTAATGGGATGCCTCGTGAATAATTCTTAGATGCAATATTTAGAGCACCGTGCTTTCCAAGGCTATGGCATCTACTATAAATGGAAGTGTGTACTTTCAATCTTTCTTCTATATTAAAACTCCACAATCTAGCCTTTAGAAATTCTAAAGTGAGGGAAGCCTGTAGAATTTACTTTGATGAGAATATGATCATTGATTTTAGTAGTCTAGCTTTGGATTTTGGAAACCACGATACTACTCCCTAGGTCAAAGGCACAGGAAGCTTGATTCAAATCATCTTTGGCTTTCCAGTATATTACCATTGTTAAATTAATTTGGAGGTTTATTCTCTTATCAGCGCAAACCAGGAAGAAAAGCATCTAACCTCTCAATAAGTTGGTCTTGACTTAGAGGTAAGTGTAATGGAAGATTCTTATTCTTGTATCTATGACCCAACAGAGCGAATTGGGGGAGGCATTACTAGTATCAAAGTGAATTTCTCTTTAAAAGTACATCTAACAGCAGAGGCAAAAATGGTTGTAGTATTCATGCTGATCTTAGTCATTTCAATACCATGATCTTCAAGGTGGTGTCAGGATGGCATGGGCATGAAAGGAGTTAATGGGATGTCTGTGAACAGAGCATAAGCCAAGTGAAATAGCATTGCACAACACAAAAACACAACAGGAAATGGTGGCTGTAGCCATTCTGCTTTCCGATTGTATTGAAAAAAACAGGAATAGTTCTTTTGGAACTAGTGCAAAAATCCTACCTTCTAAATTGGAAGTCCTACTTGGGGGTTAGTGCTACGTAGCAGCAGTTATTTGGTTAAGAAGTTACCGTTGTGTCTGGATGGGCTAGAGTGTGCTCAAGTGGACCTCGTTATCCTGCAGATGTCACCCATGGGGTACTTCTGCATCTGTAGACTCCTCAGTGGATGACTATAGAAGGTCAACACACATTTGCAATTCATAGATGTAACTCAGTCCTTAAAGACTGGCACTTCTTATCTTCACGTCTCCTTAATCCTTGTAATAACATTTGATACAGGGAGAGCACAGCTTTAATAGTAACCTGGTTTACATTTGAACTTTTTGGAATGAAGATTTAGAAGAAGTTATGGTTCAATAAGGAATAGCTTCACAAGAGACTGGAAAGAGAGCTTAACAGTATAAAGCGCTTTTTGCTCTTCCTGAGTATATGAGTTTGGTTTTCAGCACCCACATTTTTTGGCTTGCAGCCACCCAGACAAGGGCACTGGGACCCCTGATCTTCAAGGTGGTGTCTTGCTTCAGGGGTCTCAGTGCCCTTGTCTGGTCTTTGTGGGCACTCACATGCACATGCTCACATCTCCACTCAGACATAACAATATACATATTATTAAAATATGGAATATAAGATGTATAATTAAAAATAATTAATATTTAAGAAAAGATTCCTTTATTTTATGGTCTGAGAAAACAGAAACAGGTGCTCTTGGGTTATATTTGCTGATAACTCAATTCATTCCACAGAAGAAGATAATTTCAAAGAATATTTCTTGTCTTGAACCCAGTTAATTGATTAGGAATTAAAGAATTGCCAGAGGGTTGGGGATGTATCTCTCTGGTAGAATACTTGCCTAGCATACGCAAGGCTCTAGCTCCATGCTCAGTGTCACGAGACAAGCAAAATAAAAGAACAAAACATTTCTTAGAGATAGGCATATGTTTAATAATACACAAAGAATCATTTTGATGGACAAAAGAAGACACTACCAAGACTCTTGAAAGCTTCAGGTCTGGCACTCAATGTGGTACCTAGCTGGTCAGAGACAAATAGCCAACACTTTTTTCTTTGAAAGTTTATATTGTTTCTATGAATCCTAATAACACTCAGAAGAGGTGCTGATGTGTGTAGAGAGGTAGGAGAACATATACAGGGAGGCTTGACACTTTAATCTCGGATTGAGGCAATAGCGACATCAGAGACCTACTTATATCAGAGAGAGCATGCGGGAAGAGATATCCAAAGATAAATTTGCTCTTCTATTTTGGCTCCCTTGAGAGGAGTCCTCACATCATTCAGACCTAACAGGACACGGAAAGGTTTCGTAAGCTTCTGAGAGAGGATTGGTACAGCTCCATTTTCAGACCTCTCGCAAGCAGGTCTGCTCACCATGGCCACCACTTCGCCAGAAAGAGCTGATGTGAGAAACACCGGAGAGCACAGAAGGCCAAGCCTGTGACTTACTACGAAATCAGACCAGCATTCAGGCTCAAAAGGTTTAATGAGATCATTAGAATCTCTTCCTTTGCCTTGGGCACAGTGTTGTTGAAAATTATCTTCAGCTGTTTGCTGATATATGCGGGCCTTTGTTATTCCTGGGTGGCTGGCATTGAGATACACTAGGCATCCAAATTGCTCTAGTAATTTAACATTTGGCCAACAGTTAGACGCCTGCTTACTCATACCATTCAGATAGTCTATCTCCTTGTCTCTGTCATCTCATTCTCTGTCTTGTTTTCCTTACAGATTTTTTTTCCTGGGCTTTCCATAGGGAACAAGGACTCTAAAGGGCTAAGGAAAAGGCATTCGATGATGAGGACTGAAACCTCAAATTAGAGTCAAAATTAGAGGCTGCATTCTTGTAAGTTTCAGAGTTCACTCACAGACCAAGTGAAGCTACAGACTGAATAGAACTTCTCAGCTCTGTCATAGTATAGCCTAGGGGAGGGACGTTCTCTCAGAACTCAGGGTTCATACAGAAAAATCAACTGTAGTTGTGACAACATGAATTTGGGCTTTATCCAAAGGGTTATCCTAGTTTTGAGTCATCCCATTCCATGGCAGTTTTGTTTGCTGTTTAGATTTTTTTTCACCTACAGAGATGGCTCATTGGTTAAGAGTACTGACTGCTCTTCCAGTGACCAGGGTTCTAGTCACAGCATCCATATAGTGCTAACAACCATCTGTAACTTCAGTTCTAGGGGACTGGCTGTCCTCTTCTTGCTTCTGTGGGCATTGCGTGCATGTGGTGCACAGACATACCTGTGGGGAAAACACCCGCATGCATAAACTAGAAATAAATAGATTTTAAAGAATTAATTATGAGGGAAGTTTGATTCTGCAGTTGTGACCCAGCCACAGAAGAAGCAAGATGTGACTGCATCGCCGAATAAGGTACTGAGCCACGTGGCTAACATAGACAAGAATAATGGGCTAATATAAGTTATAAAAATTAATAAGAAGCCTGAGCTAATGGGCCAATCAGTTTATAACTAATGTAGACCTCTGTGTGATTTCTTTGGGACTTAATGACTGTGGGAACTGGGCAGGACAGAAAACTCAGTCAACATATATGTGGGTGTCTGTGGAGTCCAGAAGACAGTGTTGGATCCCCTGGGGCTGATGTTCCAGGCGGTTGTGAGTGGCCTGACCTGGGTGTTGGGAGCCAAATTCTAGTTCTCTGGAAGAGCAGGAAGTAATAGGAGCTACTGAGCCATTTCTCTAGCCCTTCCAAGCCATGTTATGCGTAAGTTTCTCATCACAGGAAGTCCAGTTATTGAGGCTGTAACATACGGATAATAACATATACATCACAAAGTAACTGTAAGAATTAAACCAAAAAACATCTGGCGGTGTGAACTAGAGTTGCATTGTGAGAAGTAGTTACTACATAGACTGTAGAAGGCATCTGGTTGAAGTGACTTAACAGGATTCTACCACTGTGGTGTTAGGCCATTCTTTTAGGAAAGAATGATCCTTCGGTTATTGCTTCCATCATCCAACTCCCATTTTCCTGCTCTCTCTAAGAACTCATGGATTAGATATGTTTTTTTTTCATTGCCATGTTAAAGCACCATCGCCAAACACAAGAGCTTATTTTGACGTATTGTTCCAGAAGAGTAAGATGAAATGATGGGGCCAAGAGGCGTGGCAGCAGATGGCAAGTGTGGCAGAAGAAGCAGGAGGCTGAGAGCTCACATTCTTAACTGCAGGTGGGGGGAGGCAGAAGGGGCGGGAGGAAGGGGGAGGGTCAAAACAGAAACAAAATACCACTGTGAGAAGCTCTGAACTCTCAAAGGCCAGCCTGGAGTGACAATACTTCCCCATGCAGTACCACCAGCTGGAGGCCAACTGTTCAAATGCTTGGGCCTATGGGGGAAATTTCTCATTTTAGCCATCATACTTTCTCATTTAGCCATCAGCAGGCTATTGGTCTCAGAGTTAGTCTTCAAAGGTGACAATAATTAAAAGAGACTTGAATGTTTTCTCTAGCAAAGTGGATTGACGTTTCTTTTATACCTTGTTGTTTTCTAATGCATTATTCTGAACAATTTAAATGTACAAACAATTGGAAAGACTTATATTCCAAGCCTGTAGCCCCATTCAAATGTCTTCTGTTAATATTTTACTGTAGTTGCCTCGTCATTTTACCTGGCAATCCATCTATACCTGTAAGTGGTCATCAATCAAATCTTTGAGCAATTCAAAGCAAGTCATAGACACTAGCACAAATTTCCCCCAAATATGTCAGTATATATAAAATTAAATGCAACTCAGTATTTTACAATGCCATTCTTTAGATAAATCTTCAGGAAAATGTACAGTTCTGAGTTTTGATAAATGGTTCAAACCTATGTAAGCTTTCCTAATCTTCCCCAGCCTGTGTGCTCTAGCCCCTCCTTGAGACCAAGTGCAATAAGGCAGCGTTGTATACAACAGGTGGTAGGAGCAACTGGATATTTGGGGCGGGGGGTATAAGGGTGGGGGATAGGGTGTGATGAGTTGGGGGTGGTTGTGACTCTCCCTACTCCTCCACTGTCAAGATGCAGAAAATCGGCATCACTCCAGAAAGTTCCTTCCTGAAGCTTCCAAGTTATGTGCTTGCTTCCACAGGTGATTCTTTGCCCTTATGTTTCATCCCTCAAAGATTAGTTCTAGAAACTGTCAGTGAAGCCACGTGACATGTATTCTTTTGTGAAATGATTCTTTAATTAGCACAAAACTTTTAAGTATATTTTTATCATTGATTATTATTTCACTATATATTAATATCTATATTTTTAAAAGTTTTTATTAATAGACACATTTGTTGTTTCATGTTTATAGCTAACATAGTAAATATACTATGAACTTTCTCCTCTAAGAATTATTGGGAATATGAATGCACATTTCTTGGTTAATATATATATTATGCATATGTAATTTATGTGAATTCCTGTTGTTCACATCCTTTCCAACAACTGGAGCTGTTTGTCTTTTTAACCCATCTATTCTGATGGGTGCGCTAGTATCTCATTGTAGTTTTCAACTGAATGTCTATGAAAAGTAGTGATGCTAGGTATTTTCTATATGATAATTGACTACTCTTCTTTTCTCTCAGAGTTTTGTCTACTGTTAAATTATTTGACTGCCACCATCATGTGGAATGCTCATATTTTGAGATATATGTTGTTAGATATTCATTGTAAATATTTTCTCTTACTCTCTTTACTTGAGATTTTTGGATTAAAAATATGATTTTCATGAATATTAATACCTTTTTCTTTTTATTGCTGTGTTTGTATCTTGTTAAAAATATTTCTTAGATATAACAGGTGATATTATTTCCTTTCAGAAAAATTCTATCATTTGAGTGTGAGTCTATATCCATCTCCGAGACAATTGTGGATGCAGTACAAGCTGCGAGTCAGGAGGATGTTTGTCACAAACATTGTTTTAGATCTATTTGCAATAAAGGTTTTGTTCTCCTTGTGAGTGCTCCAGTGTCTTTTTCCAAGTGAGTGTGCAGATGTGAGTCTATTCCTAGAGCCTCTGTCTTGCTCTGTTCTGTTAGGCATCAAATGGTTCTTTATGCTCAAATCACATTATCTTGTGCCTTGACAGTGAAGCCTGAACACCAGGGGATGCTTGTGTTTCTGATATAGTTCTTCTTTAACAGCCTCTCTAGCCACTCTGAACCATTTTCATGTGGATTTTATAAGTATCTTGCTAATTTCAAATACTTGGGTATTATGAACATTACACTGATTCTATTGATAAAATTATCTAATTTTGGCAAAAATTGAGATATAAGCAACATTGAGGGTTACAGGTCATAAACATGATGTATCCTACCATTTACTAAAGTCTTCAGTTGCTCTGCATAGACTCTTGAGGTCTGTCATGAAATAATATTACACATATATATGCTTTAGAATATATTTCAGATACTGCTTTTGTAATTTACACTATAAGTGAACATTTTCCAACTTAGGTTAGTAGTATATGATTTTGAATATTGACTTAAATGCTTCAAACTTACAAAATTTAAGTACTACTTTTCTTAGTTGTTTTTAAGTTTCATAGTATTTTCTCAAACAGTAGTCACATAGTCTGTGAATACATACAGACTATTTCTTATTTTAAATGTTTATTTTGCTTAGTTTTCAATATTTTACTAGTTTTTGCCTTATTATACTACTTGGATATCTAGTAAAATTATGACTAAATATGTTGAGCTTTAAGTTTTGAGAAGAGAACCCTAAATGTTTTACTTTTATGTTTGTTATTCGCTGCAGGCAATTATAGAGAATGAATGATTTTAGATGCCCTTTTCCAGAATATTGTTTAACTCTTTAGATAGTCTATTATGAATAAGTACAAAGCATCGCACACATTTTTGAGATGACTGTATACTTTTTCTTTTTTTCTATTGACATCTGCATCTTACTGCTTGATTATGTTTTCAACTTTCCTAGTATTCTTGGAATGGATTCTCCTCCATGGTGACGATGCAGTGTCATTTTTAATATGTTGCTCAAATAGATTTAAGAATATTGTATTGAATAGGTGTGACTTTGTTAAAAAATTCCTTTGAGAAACTAAGCAGTTAAAGACAAGTAGCAACATGCCATACAGGACTTACATGTAGTAGTAAAATGTGCGGCAGCAGTAGTTCAAAGTGTGACATATTGAGGATGTGCTGGAGAGCTTCTCCATTTTACTAGAGTGTATTTTTCTTTCTCCTTATATGTGTATGTGACCATGGTCTGTGTGTATGTGTACATACATGTGTGGCTGTATGTGGGTACATGTGTGGGTGTGCATATGTGTGGGGGCCTGAGGTTGATGTTGGTAATCTTCCTTAATCATTATTTTCCCTTATTCTTTGAGACAGGGTCTCTCAATCAAATATAGAATTCACTGACCACTAATCTAACTAGTCATTGTGCTGTGGGAATACCTTGCCTCTGCCCTGAGGCTGGAATGACAGGTGGTTGTTAAAGAACCTTTTCTTACATCTAAATGGTAATATTATTTGCTTCCAGAAAGCTTCTAATTCTATCATTTGAGTTTAGGCCTCTTCCTCCCCCCACACCCACACTGCCTCTGTCTTGTTTTTTCAAGACAGGGTTTTTCTGTGTAGTCCTGCCTATCCTGGAACTCTCCGTAGACCAGGCTGCCCTTGACACAGACACATAAAGATGTTTCCATGCTTCCATGTGAGAACTAAACTTATCTATGGGTATGAGGATAAACATTTACCATGTTGCTAGGGATTATGCTGGTTTCATAGACTGGTGGTCGGAGGTTCTCATCCTAGATCCGTGATTTCACTAGTGCTGGTAGTTGGGAAGGGTTCTGGTACCAGGTGTGATTTCCCTCTTGTTGAGCAGATTTTAAGTCCAGTTAGAGAGCTCCTGGTTACCACTACAGCTGGTATGCCCCTGCCACCTCTGGGATTACTGTGCCATGCTGGCCATTGTTGTGGCGCATAGATGGCATGGCTGGGCAGGACTGCTTGCTGTTTCCCTCATTTGGAAACTTGCATGGTGCCTTCTGGTGACATGAGAGCTAGTTCTCAGGGAGGAGGCTGAAATTTCTCTACATGGAAATTCAAAATGGCAATAAAGTTTAAAGCTGACAATATCTGCAGGATCTGATTTTCAGTACTTAAGGCAAATGACTGAATTGCTTAATTCAGTAAGTGTTTGTAAAAATCAGTAGTAAAATGGGCTATTTTTAAGCACAAAGGGGTGAACAAATAAAAGGCAATTTTCAGAAAAGCGCTAAATAGTTTTAAAAAGCCTCCACAAATATGAAACTAAAGTGTATTAAGAAAATTTAAATAAAAGTTAAAGTGATATATCATTCCTTTTTCTTCCTATCAGATGGGAAAGAATTGAAATGTTTAAAAGATATTAGGAATTGGTAGTGAGAGTCCTTATTAAAATATGTTATTTATTGTTATGTTTTACCTGTATATGTCTGTGTGAATACATGTCACATGTATGCATGTCCATGGAGGCCAGAAGACAGCATTTGATCCCCTGCAGCCAGAGTTATGGGCAGCAATTAGCTGCTCAGTTTGTGTTCTAGAATCAAGCCCAGGTCCTCTGGAAGATCTGCAAGCACCCTTAGTCACCGAACCATCTCTTCAGGCCTTCGTGAGCCTTTGTTGCTGGCACAAATTAGTGCAACTGTACTCTGTGGGAATTAGTAATAGAGGACAAATATGTTCTTGCACTCTTAGCTAGTTATTTACTTGATTGTTCTGTTGCCGCAGTTTCTATGTCCACTGTCGATCATGTGTTATAAGCTTTGCCTTCCTCTGGCCAAACATACATTCTCAAACATACATCCCCATCATCATCGTTTGCCATGCGGTCCTCACTTAAACTGGCATTGTGCTGTTTAAACTTTCACTTACCAAAACTGTAAATAAATTTCTTTTCCTTTCTTAGTTCTCTGCCTCAAGCATTCTACTTTAGTAATGAAAATGGGCTAGTATACATGTCTCAGAAGAGATCTTTTTATCCTTTAGATACTTGCTCTTTGTCAAGATAGGACTCTAGTCTTTTCCTCTTAGATGTGATAGATGTGAAGATCTATTCACATCTTCCCAGATGTGAGACAGAATCATTATAGCTCAGGCTGACTTCAAACTTGTTATTCTGCCAAAGAAGGCCTTAGATCCCTCCTTGTCCTGAGGTATATACCACCACACCCTTCTGACACATCTCCACCAATGACCACTTCTCTTCTTTTCTTTTAGATTCTGCCTACAAAGATGTCTTCCATATTGTAGTCCCTCTGACCATTTGTGTGAGTGGTGTGTGTGTATGTGGTATGTGATATGTGTGTTTGTGTGTGATGTATGGTGTATGTATGTGTTTGTTGTGATATGTGGTTTGTTTATTTGTGGTGTATGATATGTGTGTGTGGTGTGTGTGTATGTGCATGTGTGTGTTATGTGTGCAATGTTTGTGTGTGTGATGTGGTGTGTGTGTATATTTGTGTGATGTGTGTATGTGGTATGTGATATGTGTGTGTGATGTATGGTGTATATGTGTGTTTGGTGTGATATGTATGTGTGTAATGTGTGTGTGTGTTTGTGTGTTAGGAGCATAAGTCTTGTCAGTTTCATGTACTTTCTGACTCTGGGATGAATTCTGTTGGTGACAAGTTTAAGTCACATTCTCTAATATGAACTTAAAGATGAAAATCTGGAGAGATGGCTCAGCAGTTAAGAGCACTTGTTGTTCTAGCAAAGGATCCAGATTCTGTTCCCAGCACCCAGAAACCACATGGAACATAATGATTGTTTGAAAAAATCAATTCCAGGGGATCTGGTACCCTCTTTTGACCTCCACTTGCACCAGATTTGCACATGATACACATTACATGCATACAGGTAGAAAAAAAATCACCTGAATAAAATCAAAAGTAATAATAAAATAAAAATTAGAAAAAATAGTTAAAAGAATGAAAATAGTATCTTTTTCACAATTTACCTTGCTCTTACATCTCTCTTCCTTGGTAGAGAACTTGGGTAGGAAAAAATGATAAGTTTTGAGAAATATTAAAATAAATGGGATTTCAAGTGCAAAATCATCATAAAGCTTTCAGTCTGCATGAATTGATGCCTCTGTATTGGTTATGGGACATTTTTCATGAGCTCTGCCTTGTTTTTATTGTTGCTAACTGAAGTTGACAGGTTTTATGTCTTGTTTTATGTTTTATTGTTAGCTTTAGCAAGATGAACTAGCTGATGACATCTTTGTCCACAGGCCAAGGGCTATTTTTATATGGACTCCACTAGCCTATGAAAGCAGTCTTGGACATTAGAGAAGATATAAGCATTAGAAAACATGCCAGGCCCAACAACTACACACATTCTCTGCTATAGCCCTCTGGAAAGCTGGCTTTGTGAAAGAGGGATCATCTTTGCAATAAACTTTGGCTTTCCTATAGCTGACATCAGTCAAATGTCCGCTTAGAGGTTATTGATGGAAAAATCTGTAGAATAAGAACACAGTGGTCCTGGTTGGGAAGCAGAGAACAAATTAGCACTTACCAGAAGCCCTGGATCACTGAGTTATTTATGTGTCTGAAGTAGAACTAAAAATAGGGCCTAACATCTCATCGTCTCCTGTTACGGGTTACTTCTCCCATTATCTATGCTTCTGTCTTGTCAGGGGAAATAAAGATAAGACAGTGTGGCCATAATTCTGTGTCATCACCTTTACTCTGTGTTATCTGTTCACTCTTACCTATCTCCTCTGCCACTCCTGCCTGTCTCCTCTCTGATTGTGCCTAACTCTTCTCTTAAGCCATTCCTAATAGCTGACTGCTTGTCTCTTTCCTCTGGTGAGCTCAGAACTTCATAAGAAAGGGTTTGGTATCATTTGTTAATGTTTATAGTGTTTTATTTATTTTTTTAATAAACTGAGATGCCAAAGGACTTCATTTCTTACAGCCCCTTAACAAATTCCAGCACTCTGTGCCTTTAAGACAATACTTCGTGATTACTGGGTAGTTTATAGTTTTTTGAAAGGGTTCATGCATGTATGCTCTACTCACATCTTTTCTCCCCCTCAAATCCTCCTTTTAATCCTTTCTATGCCCCCCCCCAGCTCCCTTTCAGACTTACCGCCTTTTTCTTTGGTAAAATTACAACCTGCTGAGTCCATTGAGTGTTGCTCAGATGTATATTCTTTTAGAGTTTACCACGATTTGGTATTAGATAACCAATTAAAGGGCTCATACCTTGTGAAGAGTGAGTCTATCTCTTGTAGCAGGAGTTAATTGCTTGTAGCTCTTCATCTAGATATGGATCCCAAGAGTTCTCCCCATCCACATTGGCATATCATCTGGTGCTGTCATTGTCCAGGTTTTGTTTAGGCAGCTATATTGTTGAGATTTAATGGGTTTATTTTTCCTGACGTGATTATAAGATGAAATATATAATTTTTACTAAACATATACAGAAGTGATATTTAATTAATATTTTAAATATACAAAGAGTTTAAAATTTCTTTATTTCTATGACTGTGTATATGTGTGTGAATCCATGCCATGGTGTGCACATAGACAGTAATTAGCTTAATAGAGTTTCTCTCCTTTCATCTTCTCCTGGTCAGATGACAGAGAACTCAGGTCATTGGGCTTGCATACAAAATGCTTTTATTATATCCCTTAAAAAATAAATGAATTTAATCTTAAAATCCAAAACACCTTTATTTATCGTGTGTGTGTGTGTGTGTGTGTGTGTGTGTGTGTAAGTATGTGTGTTACCATGCACAGGTAGAGTCAGAGGATAGCTATGTGAAATCAGTTTTAGCCTTCAACTTTTGTTTGGGTTTGGGAGACCAAACTATGTGGTCAAGTTTATGTGACAGGTACCCTTTATCTGCTGAGCCATCACAGTGGCCTAGAAAGAAAGATTTAATGATTAAAGACAAAAACTTCATTTGACACAGAACACTTTGTCTGTAGTTCTGATTTCAGACTTCTTTGGGCAAGGTCGAGACACTGAAGTGAACATGCTGAGACGTTAGCTTTCCTTTGGGGCCTCAAGGAAGAGGCAAACAGCTTCCAAATCACTTCCATTTTCTGTTGACTTTCTAGACTAAAACATCATGCAGAAAATCATGTCAACCAAATGATCTTATCTCTACACCAGGGGCCAGCACAGCAGTGTGTTCAGGGAAGTGCCTGTTTGTCCCTCCTGTATCTCATTGTGCACGTCACCCTTTTCTCATTATTACTAATGCAGCAGGTTTAGCTGGAATTTATCATGGGCTCCCCCGGCTCCGCTCCTTTACAGAAATAATCACAAACCATGAAGCATTTGAGAAATGAAACAGAGTGTATGACACTCATATAAGAACAGTTGTGATTTAAGAGACAGGGGCTATAATTATGTGCTGTGGAAGTTCTTGCCCTTGCCTACACAAGGGCACAGAGAACATACAGTTTCTGTGTTTCATTGAGGCAATGCAAAGTTTTGTTATGCCTTGGAGAATTGTCAGAAATCAAGCCTGATGACCACCTTTCCTGAGAATCTACTTTGGAAATGGCCATAGATTGATCTCTACACGCACGCGCGCACGCACACACACACACACACACACACACACACACACACACACACACACACTGTGGTATTTCCATTCTTTATGTCCTGTATGTCTGGATAATCCCTCTTAAATTTTTTGCTCTGTCATGAGTACATCTCAGTATTTCTGCAACTTAGAGGCTAAATGGCAAACATGATGAAATATATCGAATGGGAAAAGAAACAAGAAACACACAGATGTGTTAGCTTGTTTCATATGTCCAGAACTGGTGTTCGTGTCTTCACACTATGTTATTAGCTTTCCACATCCCCTTTCTCTCTTTAGCATCTCAGACAGTCAAAGTTCTTTGCCTGGTACAGCAACCAAAATATTTATTCTTAAAGGAAACAAGGTTTGTAGTGACTCTATCCATGTTTAATTTGAGAGTCTGTCCTCAAACTAAATAAACATGTCTGGTTTGGCTTTTCAGGTGAGAAGGATGGTTGAGGGGGTAAAGTGATGGGGTTATGGAAACTTACACTAAGTTTCCAGGAATATTCTGGAACTTGTCAATGTGTGGCAGAATCAGTTCCTGGGCAGAGTCTCTGAGAGGCCACTGTGTGAAGCAATGAAACTGAAGCCTAAGTTGCAAGGAAGCTCCAAAGCATTTTGGTCATGCTAGGACTGTGGCATGCTTGCTGAAGAAATCTACAGACACAGCATTGGAGAGATGGCTCAAGAGAGAGGCTATGATTTGGTTTTACAGGGGTTCACCATCAAGAGATTATCTCAGAGAGAGAAGATACTCGACTTCCACCCACCAAGAATTATTTTCAGAATTTTATTTTACATTTTTAAAGAAGACTGAGGACTCCATTGTTATTTCTTTATACTTAAGAAAGCATACACCAGAAACCAAGCAGTTCGTGAGGACAATAGGACTGATATTGAAGGGAATTCTGTTCATCCCATATGGTGAAACACGAAAAAAACAGATCTGAGCTGCATGGGTTCATGGTGGCACTTTTAACAATCTATGGGATATGACCATGTTTTCAGAGTCTGAACTTGGACTTTTGAATAGCATTGAGAATATTAAAGACTATAGGGACTGACAGAGTTGATGGAGATGTGCTTTGCATTATGGGATGAAAATGAGATTTTACTAGCAAGGGGTGAAAACATTATGGTTCAAATGATAGGTTTGGGTAGCAAATTGCCAAGAGCTAGATATATAACGGCTTATCTTCATTGTCAGCTTGACTAGATTTATAATTACCATGGAAACACCTTTTCGAATGTCAATGAAAATGTTTCCTGAAAGGTTTTGCTGAATCAAGACCTATCTTGAAATGGGCAGTACCATCCAATGGGCTGGTGTTACAAACAGAATAAAATAGAGAATGCAAGGTGAACAGTAACCCTAATCCTTCTTACTGAACTATGAATTTATAGTTATGAGCATATTCTCACTAAATATAGATACAATGTTGTAGTGATATTTCATTTGTATTTTAATAAACTAAGCTTGGCTGAAGTTCAGAGTGTAGAACAGCTGCATTGATCAGCCTTACAGACCAGGCAGTGGTAATACACACCTTTAATCCCAGTAACCACACTACTTTGCCATAGAAACCATGTGGTAGTGGTGCACAGTTTTAATCCCAGCACTAGAGAGGAATATAAGATGGGAGGGGACAGCTCTCACACACAGTCTCATTCTGAGATTCTTGGAGGCAGGATCACCATTTCAGACAGGTAGAAGTAAGAGGCAGTGGCTGGCTGTTTTGCTTTTCTGACCTTCAGGTCCAACCCCAATTTCTGTCTCTGGGTTTTTATTAGTCGTGCTACACGATGTAACTAGTTACCTTATTGTTCAATGTGTATTGAAAGTTTCTATGGCAAATAGTTGTGAGTCACAAGACAGCATGGGAAGAGAAAAAAGTCACCAATTATTTGTTGACAAGGGGAAGAGATTAGATGATGGTGAGGAAAGTGTACCAGTGGATAGAGTTCTAGCAGACATTTGTGAGAAGGGGCCAAGACCATATACCTTTGCTGAAATAATAGATGATAAAATTGAAATCAGTAGGAAGTGCTACAGCACCGTCTACTGTAATCAGTGGAGGGTAGATGTGAAAGTGTGTGTGCTGAGGTCGTTAGCAGCAGAAAACTGAAGCGTTGCCATTCCAGGACTGGGGAGTGGCTGCTGAAGAAGGTGCAGATGTGGAGGTAGAGATGACACTGGAAAGTGGAAGCTCTCTATTGAGAGTGAAGAGTGATCAGGAAAGAACTCGATGGTGGAGAGGGTGTTGTAGAGTTGCCCACAAAGAAAAGAGAAGATTGTGCAGAAACCAAAAAAACAAAAGGTTGTTGGCTAGGGTTGGCTAGTTTCTGAAGGACTAATGGCTAGGCACAAATGTAGTTATATGGGTCAGTGATTCTCAGAGATTGTGTAGCACCTTTCTTCAACATTTAAGTTGTAAGTAGGTACTTTCCTTGAAAATAATGGCACCTAAGGAATTCTGCCCCTCTCTTACTTATAATTTCATGTATTCTATTGTATTTCATGGTATATGAGAATTCTTCAAATGAGCAAAATTGCTATAGTATATTTGATCCAATTTCCATAAAAAAGTTCCTTATAACTTGAATTTGCTGGCCAGCTCTCATCCTCATTCTCCTGGAGCGTAGCAAGGCTCCCTCAGCATGGACCGTTCTTTCCTCTGTTCTTTATTACGACTGTCTCTACATAGAAGTTGTGTAGTTCAGAAAACCTTCCTTGACTTATTCCAGATTTGTGTTCTGTGTCTTCACTGATCCATTCTCCTGTTTGGTGCTCACAGTACCCTCACTCCCCGTTTGCTTGTCCCTTTCCTCTGCTGGGCTGGAAGAGATGTCAAGCCAGTTGATGAGCATCTCCCAGCTCTATAACAGAGTTGAGACAGTGACATATGTTATAGTATGTGGCTAGAGTGAGAAGGGAGAAGGCTCCTTCCTTTCAATGGATGGGTACAAGGGGAAGAGGCAATTGTAGCAAAAATAGCATCTGCTGAGGAATAGACCTCAGGTAAAGTCACAAAATCAACATCTATTAGCTGGAGACTTGCATTTCTGCATTTCATTTTTGTTACAGTTATGATCCACACAATTGCATGTGCTCAAATGTACAGTCCTGCATGCTTGCATGTGTTTATGTACACCCCCACCCCCCTACAATTTGCATTTCTTATTTCTTTGGGTTTTACTTCTATCTGCCCCAACTGCACCAGATTCCTTATGGATTTATGGCTGTTTTCATATTCTTCATGTTCATCTTGATCTCTCTCCCCATACAACATTTCTTGTATTCATTCCTCTGGACCTTTTGGCCTTTCATCTTGTCTTTTATTTCTTTACTGCTTTCCAGGTTGCACAAGAGTCTTCCCGGAAGACTTTGAATAAGAATACTGAGGCTGACTTTGGCAGTGCAGATACTGTGCAATGGCAATGCTTGGTGCTTTCTTTTTCCTATAGAGACTAGATGCACATAGTGTTTCATTTCTGGTTCTTTGCAATAGTACTACACAGGCAAAGTGTTAATCAAGTACAGCAGCAGAACTAATTAAAAGGCATACATTATACATCTTGTGGACACTGTCTTAATTAGCATACATTCTCCACATTATAAATTCATGTCAGAGGGAATTAAAATAAGAAACTTAAAAATGAAAAGACTCATAGACAGAGGCTCTGATACTTGTTTTCCCAAGACTTTTTTCAGAGTGTGTCTTTTAATTTTTGAGGGTCTTTAAAAGAAAATTATTTCTCATCTTTACTTCTTTTTAAAATTCAATCAGTTTTAAGATAAGCAAGTTAATCCCATTTCCCCATCAAATCTCAAATAATATTCAATGAACAGGTTTCTATAAATGGGAACACTTAATTTTGTTCTTCCCTAATAGCCTCTACAAGGTCTTTGATGGTAAACCCAACAGCCATTTCCCTCATATGAGTAATGCTGCTCTTTTCGATTCACTTCTTAGTCTATCCCTAAATGGTTAGGTGCTGTGGGGTCAAGGACAAGTCTTTTTTTGTTTCATCTTTCCTGAGTAATTTAATTTCTTCCTGGAAAGGATACAGGAATTGGGGGATGGCTCAGGCTTAACAGTATCAGACTTTGTGCATCCTGAAAGATTAATATGTATATTAGTTATTCTTATAACTTGATCTCTAGACACCTCCTTGTGGGAACAAACTTCATGACAGAAATGCTAAGGAGATGACTAGGCATCCAATAGTTCCTGAGCTATATGGCACAGGGATAGGTTTTTGCTTCTAACCATGAGTACTCATTTGTATCACTTCTTAAGTTTTTTGCATTCCACCAAACTGAACCCAAAGACTTGCATAGTTTTCTGCTCCATCCGCAGTTAAGACTTACTTCTCTCCTTCTGCTCTTGACCTCAATCTACTCTCTGTAAAGGTGATCTTGGAAAGCCATAGTCAGACTTAGGGACCAGGGAATCCCTGATAGACAGACAGACAGACAGAATGAGGGGCAAATGATCAAAATGGAAAACTTACAGTTTCTTCCTTATACTCCAGACCAGTCAGCAGCAAATGCCTAAAGGCAAATTAGTTTTTTTTCTCTTGTTGGTATGGCTCCCCTGCCATCAGAATAGGCCAGGCAAGCTCAATGCTGGACATGTTTACTCCAAAGCTGCAGGCGTTTCAACCTCCCTGTCCTTGTTCAAACAGAGCAAATCTAATGTAGGGGAGGAAAACTCCTCAAAGACCTTAAAGATCCCAACTCTCTAGAAGAGACTTGTTTTCTTTTCCTGAGCCCCCTGTGTGCAGGGTCTTTCTGTGTATGTTTCTCTTCAAAACCCTTAAATGCTTCTCATCAAGTAGAAGAAAATTCCAGGTTATTTAAAAAGCTGATTGGACCCTTCTTAATTTTTCTTTTTCATCATTTTCACTGGTTGTTTGTTTTCTTTCTTGAGACAGGATTTCTCTGTATAACACTGGCTGTCCTGAAACTTGTCCAGGCTGGTGTTAAACTCAGAGATCCACCTCTGCCGCCTGAGTGCTGGGATCAATATTGTTTGTCTCTCCTACTTTGCTCCCGAAGTAAGTGACACACTAAATTCAGCCACGTGTGGCTATTCATCTCTTCTGTGGTTACGTTTCTGACTAGCCTGTCTAGGACACTAGGTAGCATTGATGGCTACCTGGTGCACTGAATATTTATTTGAATAGTTTCTGTCCCACCTCTCAAAACATAAGCTTCTGAGAGCTAGGAGCTTTATCCATTTTAGTGTTTTATAGCAGTGTACAGAAGAACAACTGTTGCTTTGAAGATACTCAATTTGTACTAATTGAACAAAATAATTTCTGAATATTCTTTCTACCACAATTAAACTTCAGAAAGGGGAGAGCTGTTAGGCACACGCCTCTGAAATGCATGACTTTGATAGGGAATGTTATAGGACATTGAAAACATTAGAGCCTGGTATTGTGAGGGAATGGCATAGACTCAGGTGGGATCTATTGGTGTTACACCTAAAAAGACAAAGCAACAATATTTATTTTACTTAAGACCTTTAAAATTAGAATCCAGAGTCATTCTGTAGGACAGAAAGAAAATAGCCCCTTTAGGACCTACTGGTTAAATTGCACACTACAAGATTAATTCATTACTATTTACCAAAAGCATGTGCATAAATATTTAACTCCAAAGTTATCGTTATCTTCTGTGCAGTTGTTTATTATAAGGAATTTTAGCAATCTAAATATCTAAAAATGTCTTTAGTTAGATACAGTGTAGTTCAAATAAGCAACAGAAATCTGTGTAGATGTTTATAGAAGATACACACACAATAAAATGTTTAGGAAAAAAGACTCATATGAGACAAAATGTATTTAGTAAAATACGTATGTGTCTAGAAATAATGGGCCATGTTTAGGTCAATTTAAGCATCTAAGTGTTAACAATAGTTGTTCTATTCATGTGCAAATTACTAGAAATTCTAGGTTTTTTGTTTTGTCATCAATTTTTATAATGGTTCTATAATAAATATATAACTTGTGCAATTAAAAATCTGCAGCAGTAAGCTTCCCCAAACAGTATACTGATATCCTTCCTACAGAGATGCACTAGGGCTCATTATGACTATGATTCATTGTCGCCATCTGATTTGGTGATGCACTTGCTGAGCATCTAGTATGTGCAGAGCATTTGAATGAGTGATTTGT
Source organism: Ondatra zibethicus (assembly GCA_004026605.1). Taxonomy (NCBI): domain Eukaryota; kingdom Metazoa; phylum Chordata; class Mammalia; order Rodentia; family Cricetidae; genus Ondatra; species Ondatra zibethicus. The sequence continues at coordinate 55,823 of PVIU01005059.1, forward strand.
AAGGAGGCCAGACATCTGTGCATTGCTTCTTAAACTCACCGGAAATTAGACCCACTGGTCTAGATTTCCCCATATCCCAGGTAGGGATATGTGATACTATAAGGAATTTTGGAAGGGTGCTATGTATGTAATAAATCTGAAAAGCAGAAGTAGGCTGTGGCAAACTGACAGTGATGAGAGGGGACACAAATGAAACTTGCTGCCCTGGAAAGATCACTAGAGCTTGCAAGGACAGCCAGCCTTGGCTCTGTTTAATAATATGTGGGCTTTTAATTAGAACCTTCAATATTGTATTAAGTTTTCTATATTGGAATTACTCTTTGCCTTTTTGCTTATCTCTCTCTGAATGAAGCGATTTCCAGCATTGTGCTCAAACTGCATTATTCAGTACCAGCCAACAGCATGTGTTGTTGATGAACTTTTCTCTCCTGGTAGGTTGGGACCTGTATATGCCAGGGTCCAGTTGCCATCCTCTGGCCATCTATAACACTAACCTCTGCCAAGGGCAAATGGCATTTATTTCTCCTTTCCAAGTAACAGAAATTCTCAGTGTTACTTAGTACCCAGTGCATCCTTCTTAGGCTAATGTGATCATTTCTCCACTTTCCTCCAAGAATCACCCCTTTCCCTAGAAACTGAGGTTCTAAAGAAGAGGCAGAAATGCTTTCCCCAAAACGGCAGAGGTAGTTTTCTCAAGGGGAGTTATAGCTTAATGTGTTTTTTCTTTTCCTTTAATTCTAGTCAGTTTCCTTATCAAGAAAGGCATTGGAAGAATAAAAGACTGCTTTCTTGTATTTGAGCTACATAACCTCCCTGCTAAGCTATCTAATATAGGGGGGCTTATTACAAGGGTAGAGTGCCCATTGTTGCAGCAGTTACAAGATGGTAATTTTGGTGGGGGGAATGCCTCTTTGACATTTCAGACAACTGGTAGGCTTTTTTTTTTTTTTACAACCAAGCAATCAAAAATTATAATATACCATCATATGGTTGCTAATTAATATTAAATTATAATTGCAGTCTTAAAACATCCTGTGTTAGACCCCTATACTAGTAAGCAAGTTCACTTGGAGAGTATTGTTACAAAGACTATGAAGAGAAATAATAAGCATCATGACCACTGCCAGGGAAAGCCCTTCTCCCAAAAAAGAAATGAATCTTAACTAACAGCAAAAAAGGGCTGGACGATGAACCTCCTGAAGATCATAGAAGCCCCTCTGTGCAAGGATTGTAAGGGCTTGTCCCACTTAGGAGAGCAAAAGGTAGGTGTAGAATAGCAAAGTGGGAAGGCAAGGGGATTTGGGATTTGACAGTTGTAAGTGAAGATACTGTAAGAATAAGGAAAATGGAGGGTATAGTGCCACTGGAGAGATGAGTTCGCCCTGCCTTTGAGCATGAAAAGGCTGGTAGATGTTACTGTCTCAAATTTGGGTCTGTAAATTCCAAAGACACCCAAGAAGACCAGTTGAATAAGAATTCCATTTGTTTTTAATGAATGTTTATTTAAGGATACAACTCTTGTGATGATCACTATGGATTTTCATACGATCCTTTTCTGAGGCTATGGATAAGAGAGTAGGTAGGCCGTTTCTGGTTAGAGAACGAAAATGATTTTGTTGGTAGTCCATGAAGGTCTGAGGAGTATTTCAGCATAGAGGAAAGTGGGATTAAAAAGCAGGATTCTACAGCAGTCCTGGAGGAGAGGGGAAGCATGTGCTATCTCTATTGTATAACTCACCTTCTTATCTTGAAAGAATCAATAGGCATTTCCTCTAATAATAACCAATTACTTTTGCAAAATGTGAATAGAAACAATATTTTCTCAGCCTCTGTGTATTTTCTAAATTGGCAAGCAGATATTAGCATTACAATTAGAAAAAGGATACAGTGGGTTTTTTATTCTTGTTGGAGTATTGTGTCTTTTCTAATGTACATTTGAAAGAATGTCTGAAGAGCTGGCTAGTGGGCAAATGTGTAAAACTAGGATGGTGAGATCTAGACGCTCAAGTTCTAGCCATGAAAATGACCAGAGTCAAGATAAACAAGTGTCTTTAGTTCCTTCAGTGTTCATAAGGCACAGGATGGGTTGTTTCATGTGAGGAGTTTAGCTTATTACAGACAAATCTAATCTTTGAAAAACTAAAGTTTTCTACTTAATTTCTGAATCTTTTATTGTGGTATATGAGAAAAAGTCTAGACCAGGTTCCCTAGGAACCTCGCTCTGTATGTGTGTGTGTGTTTGAGAGAGAGAGAGAGAGAGAGAGAGAGTGCCTTTGACATATGCTGGCCCATCATCCTGAGGCTAATGCCCGCTTTCCCACGGTCTGCAAAGCAGCTGGAACCGACTGTGGGGAGTTTAATGCAGTCAGAATGACCTATTCTTTAGACAGTTGTCTCTTTGATGCTGATAGTTCAGTCTGACATGTCAATCACGAAGATTCTGACAGCTAACAAAGAACCTTAGCAGACTAGTCAATGCTGTGGTGCTGGTAAACCAGGGTTTACACGTGAACACATTGATTGACATTTCCAGGTGGAAATAAGTAAGCAAATAGCCTGTCACCTGCCCCCATGGATATGCCCATCTGTCTACTGAAATAATTTACTTGACCAGGATTTAGAGTAAACCTTGACTTATGATATGGAAAGTAGCGTATATTTTGCCTTGTATAGAGCTTACTTTGACCAATGAAGGGAGGCATAATCAAAGAGGAACTTGATAAACCTGGGAGAATTAGTAGAGGTATGACTTCTTTCAGAAAGAAGTTAAGGAATGATATTAGACAAGAAAAGACACTCAAGCAGTTAAACTTTAGGAAAATATTAATATGGCTCTCGGGCTGTATCATGAGAAATGAGAAGATGAGGTCTCTCAAGTCCTCTTTAAAGACCTTATTGATGGCAGTGAAAATCATAGTGTTTTTCTACATGGCAAGCGGAGAGTGAACTTCTGTCTTAGTCACTCTTCTGCTGCTCTGAAGAGACATACAGTGAGTGTAGAAAATTGCTGAGTCAAGGAGATAGCAAAGAAGTAAAGCACAGAAGGAGATTTACTAGTGTTGAAAGTCCTTTCCTACTCTGTCTTATATATATCAACTTCCTTAATTTGCCCTCCTAATACTTTATTTCATTTTTTATCTTATGTTAAATAAAGACAATATTACACTTTTATCAATGTGCGATAGCAGCTGCTGTGGACTAGATTGTTCTCCTTTCCCATCTATCTGATGCCAACCCCACCCTCAATTTGACTATATTTGGAAATAGGGTAAGAAGGAGTTACTTAGGGTTAAATGGGTTGTATGAAAATTGTGGTAGCTAACGATCATTGCCAACAAGTGGACCAAAAATTGCTTAGGCTATTGAAGATCCCTCTGGATAAGACTCTGCAAGCATTTCCAGAGAGGATTAACTGAGTGGTAAGAGCCAGAATGTTGGCAGAATCATGCCATGAACGGAAGGCTTAGGTGGAATAAAAAAGGGAAAAGGAAAAAGACAGCAAAATTCTAGCATTCTCTGTTCTCTGTTTCTTGGCTTACTGTGATGTGAATAGCTTTCCTACATCTTCCAAACCACGATGGCCCGAATCCTCTGAAACCGTGATATCAAATAAATCCTTCCTTCTTTTATACTGTCTGCCAGGTATTTTAGTATAATGACAAAAAGGCCATTTTTAAACAAGGGTCCTGATCTGATGGAAACAGGCCTTATGGAAGGATTTTCTGGGCTTCCATATCTCTCCGTCCACCCTACAATCATATGTGCACTTACATGTACGCTTGATGATAAAAGACAATCTTAGTATAGAGAAGGCAGCCATGGACCACCGATGGGGACAGTCCTCCCCAGATATTGACTGTACTGGCCCCTGATCTTGGCCTTACCAGCCCCTCACAATGTGAGAAAATAAATTCCTGTGGTAGAAGCCACCAGTTTGGCAGCCAGAACTGAATATGACACCAATTATGCTATACGTGCTTGTATTTTATTTTTTTGCAATTTGTTATTCTAAGTTGCATTAGATTATTATGGCAGAAACTTGGCACGGAACTTTTTCATGTATGTGTATACATGTTCCTGTGTGTGCGCATGTATGTGTATACATGTTCCTGTGTGTGCGCATGTAGAAATTCGAGCCTGATGTTGGTGTCTCTTCCTCAGTTCATCTCTGTGTTATTATTATAAAGAGGGTCTTTTGTTGAATGTGGATCTTGAAAATTCAGCTACATTTGCTGGCTAGAAGTCCCCAGGGATCCTTCTGTCTCTGCCTCCTTGGTGCTAAGATTGCAGGTACCACATTAAGATGGGCGCTGGGGATTAAACCTGGTGCATATACAACTGAACTGAGAGCCAGCTCTAAAGCCCCAGAGTTTTTAAAAGTTAAACTTGGTTCCATTTTTTTTGGTAACATTTCTTAAAGTTTTCTAACTTCTAGAAATAACATTCCCTGGCCATTTCCCATCACGTTTTGTAAGATTTTCCATTGGCAGTGGGGGTAGAATAGACAAAATAGCCACAGAGCTGGAAAGGCTTATTTCCTGATACCAGTCTGTCTAACATTACACCATATTTAGCATCGAAAACAAAGCCTTTCCTCAATACTAAGTCTTGAACAGTTACGTTCTATTGCTGTCTAACTATGTATGACAAAGGACTAGGCCATGTGAATGGGTGTAGAAGGTGAAGCTATTATAACTTATGGCTTAAAATAAAATAGCACAAATGAAGCACTAAAGAGAAAAGACTATTTTGAATATTCAGAAACAAAAACTAAGTGCATTTTTAGGAAAGTATTTTATTTTTGTTTCAACAGATGAAATTCGTAACTTTGTTTTCTGATAAGACAATTCAAACATATAAATCAATTACAACAATGTACTTATCAGATCCCCCTCCCACCCCTATATTTTAAAGAAACTAACAGTTTTGAAGGACACCAAGACAATAGGGCTTAGCTAGACAAAATATAGCAATTAAAATATGGTCTTCTAAGAAAACAATTACAACAGTTGTTGAAAAGAATTTTGTCCTTTGATCAAAACAGACTGCAAAGAATCATCACGAAATGAGAATTACAGCTTCCTCTCCTGCTAGAGGGAAAGGGGGTGCCTGTCAAAACAGAAAGTTGGGGAGTCAGACTGAAAACAACAGAAAGCCCTAGGCAAAAATTACTCCAATAAGATGCATCCCCTTGAAGATACCTATGCTAACTCCCATTTCACGTTGAACTGAATGTCTGCTTCCCCATCCCCAGTACCTGGGAGTGAATCACTTCTGTTCTCCTTGTTTAAAATTCATCAGATTTCCAAGCCAGCATCTCTCAAGGAGAGAAGAGGATTTTTAAAATGATTTTTTTTTGTTTTTGCGGAAGTCAGTGATGTCAACAATAAACCAAGCCACAGAAAGAGGCTACAGGGATATCCTCACAGAGCTGGGACTCCCGGGTGGTGGGGGAGGGGATACTCACTGACCTGGCCTAGTCTAAATCCCATAGCACCTTTGTAACAGGTTTGGGCTTGCACACAGCATCCTGCAAGCTGCTCACAGTAGCCTCACAGCACCCTTGTGAGGTAGGTAGTGGTAGACTCATTTAGGACGGGGATGCAGAGATGTTCAGTATTTTGCCCACAGAGAAAAATGAATCTAGAGACAGAGGCTTGGGCACTCTCACCCTAAAGCCATATCTTTTAGATACTTAACTATTCTGACTCCCTGAGAGTGGATCATTAAAGCAGGTCGGTCCTTATTGCCAGACTCATGCCTGGTCAGGTGGACACTAAGGCCCATCTACAAACAATAGAGCTGGGAGGCTGGAATGAGAAACAGGTATGAGCAGGAAGCTGAGGAGCTGATATATTTATGTTTGAAGCACAATTTGATGATGACTTTATTTAGTGATGTTCAGCTAAGTTATTTTGATTATGGATCCTCAGTAAAAACTACACAAGTGAGGAGATCCTGCTGGACAGTGTGAAGTTAATTTTTTTTCCATTTCTTATAACAGAAGCTGTATGCATCTGATTGGTGATGTCTCATCAAAGAAGAGAAGGAATGAAACAGGTTCCTGAATTTTCTGTGGTATTTGAGCTAATATTGGCAGTGTTTGATAATAAATAAATATAAAAAACCACTTACAATGATTTTTACTACTGAATGTGTCTGTTAACGGTTTGGAACTCAAACCATGAGGTTGCTGTTAGAGGCAGTGTAGCGTTCACAAACACCATTGATTTTCTTCTATAGTTCGGCCCTCCTACATCTGCTTATTCACTGGCTGTCATTTGTTGAAAGGTTTGCACCTCCCAGTTTACAAGTGCTTCTGGAGAAGACACCGAACTAAACAGGGAACTACTGTTATCTCTCCTTACCAGCCAGGAGACAGTTTCCAGTTATTTTCCGTTTCTGTGAACCCATTGATTCATTTCAGAGGACTCTGGGCAGAATGTGCTTTATATTGAATCTAGTCCTGAATAATATCAGCAACTTTATCAGAGCCAGAGAGGACTCTTGAGGCCACTGAAGCACAGGCAACTGGATTCTCCAGGTGTTGCTAAAATGAATGAGCTCATATAAATCAAGGTGGTGGAGCTGATGTGGTAATCTCTTTGCATTACATTTTTGTTCTATGCTCAGTGAGTTAATTCCCAGCAGCATGTTTAAACTGATACAGCGGGAGGCTTAAGAAAATCTGCCACAGTGAATTCTCTCTCCCCTGTTTGTCTCTCTTTCTCTCCCCTTCTCCGTCTCCTTCACTGCTCCCAGTCCATGTATGTGTTTAAAAATGTATTTGATTTTCATGGGAGCTATGCATGTGTGAAACAGATGTGAACTATTAGCCCTTTGTCCGTGCAGCTAAAAAGCCCATGGCTTAAGAAGCTGAGTAGAAACAATGGACTGCCTCCATTCTTCGGTAGTAGAGTCTCAATCTCTTGAGCTAAGGAATAACATGCCCAGTGAGAATTCAGTTAGAAAAAGTTCACACAAATGTTACTTCTGCCTGGAAGGGATAGCTGGTAAATAGATTTGTCACCTAATACAATAAATGACTATTTTGACATCATGTGTAAGATTCAGGGTCTTTCTCTCTCACACACACCCTATCTAGTGCCATGTGCTTAAAATTTCAGGCTGCGACTCCTGGAAGATTCTCATCTTAATTTTCTTTATTGGTGCCCAAATAGGATAAGGACAATCTTCAGGTCGCACATAACCTCCCAATTACCATTTCATTTTCCTTATCTTTTGGTGAAAGGCAGTTAAGAATATCGGTATGTGTGTGTGTGTGTGTTCAGTGACATTAAAATTCATATTCATAGAAATTTATTAACATATTCTGATCTTTTCAGTACAGAGTATTATGGGATGAAGCAAGGGCTGTATAGCTGTAGTAAGGGACTTTCTTACCAATACAAGGTTTTTGATAAAGGTTTATAATTTTTGCATTGAGTTATTTGTAAGAATTGATGAAAGGCACCTGGTTACAAGCCCTCAAAGGTAGTGTTTTCATATTTTTCACCAGTAGCAGAAATGTGAGGCGAATTTTCCCTCAGGCTCACCACCATTTCCTTAACTTGGCTCTCTTACACACTTATCTTCATGCTTTGTGTTTTGGGATCTGACAATAAATAATTAAGAAAGAGTATAGGGTTCCGTAATAGGCTTATCTACTTTAAAGGAAATATTTTTTACTTTACTATATCATGACGCAGAAATAACAAAAACAGTTGGAACCATATACTCATGAGTGAGAATGAGGAAGGAGAAACCATGAGAACCGGAAACAACCAAGTGATGAGCTTTTAGTTCATGAATAGTACACAACCAGAGTCTTTAGAAGTATGGGGCTAGAAGCCAGGTAACTGCTTTCAAATCTACTTGGAGTGCATTTAATAATTTTATCTCACGGCATCTTATCAGCAAGCTCTGAAGTGGTGGGTCCATCATATACCTGCCGGTGTCCCCTGGACAAGTCAGTTTGTGTATTGGTAGCGACGGGTATGCAGCACATCCTAAACCATGCCGTGGGAAGACGAGTCTTTGTTTGCACTGTCTGAAATGACACTCTGATAGTTGTGACTATTGTCTGACCAGCTCTGGCAGTCCTGGGAAAAATACTTCGAAGGCAAGGAAATCCCACCGCAAACTCTACATTTTGAAATTAAAGAATAGCAAACTAATTTTTTTCTCTCTCTCTAGCAGTCACAGAATTCGTGTATTTGCAGCGGCCCAGGACTAGGTCCCAAGCTCTTTTTTCTTCCATCAACATGATATTTAAGTACCATTTCTTAGTTCTCGCCTTCCCTTTCTACCTCTACCCCTTTACTAGAAGTTATAAAATGAGCTACATAGGGTAAACGTGATGCCATGGCAGGAGGGCTGCCTGAGCTCACTGCCCTAAATCTATTCCTGAGGTATGCAACAGAAGGACTTTCTTTTGTCAGTAAGATTGCACAGGAAGAAATTTCAATTCATTCTTTCCTCAACACCAGACAAAATTATCTTTTTTTTCCCATTGTAATAGTCTACACACCAGAGTCCTCTTTATTTCTTTGTGTATTATATTTTACACTGTATCTTGGATTATGAAAATCTAGCTGAGCAAAGGCTAGGAAAAACATGATGCTGTTGTGTGTATGGCTTGGGGGATGCTTAAAAGTCAAATAATTTTGACAGCTTTCTAAGCAATGAAGGACTTATCTTTACTAGAATATCTTTATAGTGTGACTGACCATATGTAGAGTTCAGTGCCAGAATGTCAATCCATGACCCCTTAGTAATATTGAAGATGAGAAAACCTTACAGCCTGTCCTCTCCTTGATCACGACTCATTCCGTCATCAGAATTGGATCTAATTGGATATGATTTTCCTTCATTGTTGAACACAGTCCTCTATCTGTCTGGTGCTCATGTTTCCAACAGCCTTATGTTGCTTGTGAAGTGACTATAACCTACCTTTATCAATAATGAAATATCTCCCATAGGACTCAAATTGCTTTTTTTAAAAAAAATTATACATTTCATTTTAAAAACAATACCACAACATATTTAACTGAGATATTAGATGCTTAAGCCCTTTTCATCAGGAAACAGAACATGTTTTCCAACATTTCATGTTGATAAGCTGATTTGCTTATAAATGTAAAAAAAAACCCACATGCCCATGATAATTACGCAGTAATAACAGACAACAAGACATAAATCTAAATCAACACTCTTTTGTCTTTAGCACTAATTTCCTTTAAGAACAAAAACAGGCTTTCAGGCATCTGAAGAAAAGTTTTGTTAGGCTTCTGGTTAGTAATGTCCAATATGGTTCAGTCCTTAAGTGGGATTTTGATAAAAAAAAATTTAAATAAGTACAGACATAAAATTTGCTTCATTTTTCTCTCTCTTGTTCAAGCTTACAAACTTTTAAAACAATTACATTTTAAACACTAAAAAAAGCCACCCACCCTAGATATTCATATACATATATATGAACAATAGCTTTGCCACTGATTGTGACGTGGGGCTTTCCACGTACAGATACATCATGTAAAGACGAGTACATTGTGTACTAAATGGCCCAGGTAGGCCCAAAGTACCTGATTTTATAGCCAGGGAAGAAAAGAAGGTGTTTCCTGTCAAATAACCACAACACAGTCTCTATTTCGCTCGTGACCCTGTTTCACTTGTCTTACCACACGGATATGCGCACAGCTGAGTGCGTGAGTGGACGTACTGCCGTAAGACAGGCGAAAAAGTTCCACAAGTCTGTGTTAAATCTTCAATTTCATGATTTCTTGATCATACAGATTATATATTTTGTTAAATATTTTGCAGTGCAGAATAAGGATGTTAAAGCAATTTAGAGTAGGAGGTGTGCAATACAGTGAAGGAAGCTGACATGTAGCCAATGTCTGCTCCTTTGGGCCCTTCTAGATCAGAAGCAAAATTCTTAGATCCAATTTTGGCATGGGCAGTTACCTTTTGAACAGTATTGGAATTAAAATGTAGTTAACTGTTTTAAAGAATACAGTCACAATTTTGGGTTTTTTTTTCTAAAGCTTTTTAATATTTTACAGGTAGAGCCTTTCTTAAAAATGTTAAGTGTTCTCTTGATTATACCAGCTCATTTCTTTCTGCGAAGACTATAAATAAATCTTTCTGTTTCAAGTTGACTTTATATCAGCCCATCTGCTTCTAGGAGAGAGAGAGAGAGAGAGAGAGAGAGAGAGAGAGAGAGAGAGAGAGAGAGAAGATTGGTAGGTTGCTGCCAGATTACGATTATGTGAATGAGAAGCCTTAACTTCTAGTGCTGTATGAGAAAGACTGGAGGTTTCCTGTTCCTTCCCTCTTTTTTCTTTTGAGGCAATTTCCAGTTTAATAATTATCCAAGGATTTCTTAGCTCTAATGAAAGAAGACTTCTCCCTAGAGAGAGCCTTCATTGATGAGACATGACATGAGGAACAGACAAGTGGGGAAGGAATGATCATTTCAGTTGTAGCCTCTGAAAAAGAGCCAGGAAGACAGGAGATTACCCAGGCTTTCCTCTGCCTGGGGATTTACCACTGGTGGGCAATTTCCAACTGGAAATTAAAATACATTTGTTGTTCTAGCTTATTATTAGTGCCATTAAGCCCCTACTGTGCCTTATTTATAAATTAAATCTTGCCAATAGTGAGGTGTGCACAGTCACAAGGCCTACTGGGCCTTGGAATCTGTTCCTTGATGTTAGGGGAAGTCTGCTGCACACACCACTGCTTCCTTCATTCTGTTCAGGATGTCTTGCAGGAAGCTTGGGTGAAGGAGAAGGAGTGTTGATGCAAAGTGAAGGACAGCAGTCTGGAACTCATGGGAACTTAACTTGTTCAGATTCCTATATTTGGAACAAGAAGTAACTGTTCACCTTGGGCTTGTAGCCTGTTTGAACACATATTAAGCACGTCTTTGGTTGTTTCTGTCACGAGGGCTTCGTCTTGGCCATCTGTTGAGAAGCTGATTGCACACGAGAAGTTCCAGATCCTGCCTACTCTGGAGGAAATGCACAGCTACATTTACTGTCTTTATGATGGACAAACTAATTTCATAGTAGAAAGCCTGCCATTCATTGTTAACTTATGGCATCATTTCTTTGTTAACCTTGTAGGCAGAGGTTTAAGTCCCAGCTTAGTCAAGACCACAACAAATAAGCCCTCATCTCTCTTCTCCTTGGCCTGTGCTGGCAAAAGTTCTTCCCCCAATAATCATAGTTTGCTGGCTCCCATGTGAGGAGGTTAACATGGGAATGGCTTTGGAAGGCAGAAAGGGAGAGAGATTCAAATCAAGTGTTTGTCATGTATCAAGAAACACCTCCTGCCACCTAACCAAATTTAAAAAATTAGAAAAGCAGATGCAAAATGGTATTTTATTTCCCAATCTTCTATATAAAGGCAGAATAACTCCAAAAAATTCATCAGAAAATATCAAGGGTATCAGACCAATGGGATTGAATAGAGGAAAGTCAATGGGGATAACTAGGCATATGCTACATTATTCTACCAGAAAATGTTCGTGTCACTGATAAAACAATACATCTTAACCATAACTACCAAGTAGAATGGATGGCTTTGGTCCCATAGGTTTGTTGCTATTGTTTTGATTTGGTGTTTAAATTGGTCCACACCCCCAAAAAATACATTTTGAATCCCATGTGGGCTATAGACAGCAAAGACTCAGAAAAGGAGAGAAGAGTAGAAATGATAAAAGTTTGAAAAGAAGAACCACCACCAATATCTTCTTCAGCTGGGAGAAGACTAGAAAAATGAACAATAAAGGAAAGAGAATTTAAATAGATCCCCGTGTCTCCCTCAAGCCTTTCTTTAAATTCTTGATGTCTTTTCTGTCAGGTCTGAGTCTTCTCAGTTGAAAATGATCTATTTTTTCTTTTCTACAGAGCCTCGAAACACATTCTGTGTTGTTTCACAGTTCTGTGCACAGCCCCTGAAGATAAAAGAAATGCTTTGACAGAGAGATGAAGGAAGACCCTGTAAGTAAAAGTTAATTTACACGAGGCTCTACACAATTTTACTTCTTTAGGATCGCACCCCCTCTTCGGTGCCTCTAATCCAGAAATATATCTGTTCCAACTGGAGGGATGGAAAGTGACATACGTCAGACTCCAGTGGAGATGAGATTTAAATAATCCTTCTTTTTTAGAGAAAAAGTCGCAGAAGATTATGACTTTTGAACTCCTATATGAACTGAGAACAGATTCTCTGACAGAACAATGAGAAAAGAGCAAATTCTGAATACATTTGTCCTGTAACAGAACTGTCGTTGATAAGCAAAATTTCTGAGAAAGCTGAACAAACCCAGAGCTTTAACAAATGTCGTTATGAACATTTGAGGCTTAACAATTTCTGGACGGTAGTTTCAGAATTTGCAAATACTTGAAAATCACACAATTTCAAATGCTACAGAAATGAAAAGGGGCTGGAAAAGAAAATAATACAAGGATTTCTGCAAAACCAAAAATTGCTTACCAGCACAGCAAACCCATATTATTTGAGTGAGTTATCTTCTTCTAGTAATTTGTTTACCAACATTTGGATCCATAATCAACTTAGAGTATTAGGACTTCAGTCAAGGAATTTTCTTATATTTAACGCTTAAAAGAGAAATTGCTTTTTTTGAAAATGCTTAATAACATACAAGCTACTGGTCAACTATTGGGTCAAATAGTTGTGTTTCTTCTTAGGATACATTAAAGCAAGAACTCAGAAATGGAAGTGTCTAGAGAGACGACTGGTCTAAGCAGTTATTCTTTATAAATGTCTTGTTTGATGTAACACAGTAATGATCATAAAGAAAAATTCATGCCATCCTTTTGTGAAACTGTACACAAAAGCCCTAGTGCTATGGTCAGTGGAATGACAGTGCCTTGTAAATCCTGATGATTTGCATTAATAGTGAGAAAATGAGAAATTGGATGCCCATTCATTTTTTTATAAATCCTTCAGTATACTGATTTAGGCAGGAAGTTGCCAATTCCCCTGGAAAAAAATCTGGTAAATATGCTATCACGGTCTGAACAGTTAGTTATTCTAACAATAACTGTACTCTTACTAAAATTACTGGGTTAAGAACATTTCAGTGGGGTACCGCTTGGGGGTTCCATGGAGCTCCAAATTTTGAAGATGCTAACAATTAAATAGGAAAAGTGGCACTTACTGCTCAAAACACACTGGAGAAATCACAAGGTGGAACATAGTAAAGGCAGGACTTTGAGAGTGTGTATTAGACTTGCCTAGGTCTCTTTGAATCTATAATTTGTCGCTATGGAATGCACCATTTGTTCAACTTATTAGTTAGTGCCTCATCATTTTGGACGGTCATTTAATAATATCTTAACTGTTCTATGGATCAGAGAATAAAGCCCCCAGAGAATTTAATCTATCTTCTTTTGACAGAATAACATATAAATCTTTGAGCTAAATATTTTATCTTTTAACTTGAATCCAACTTCATTTTCCTCAGCAGCTTTTTGATCAAATTTTATAATTTTTGATAGAAAATAGAATGCCAAAACGCTTTTTTTAAACAATTGCTCACCCCCCATACATGCACACATAATTTGCCAAGTACACACTCTTTAAGGTGTTTCAAAATTAAAGGGAAATAGATTCTCTTTTAGAAGATTATCTTTTCATTTTAACTGTAAGAACATAGCATTTAACTTCTTAGGATTTGAAATTTTGGTAGAATTTAGTGTAGGCTGACACAAATTGTTAGATATGAATAAGTACATAAATGGAAGATGAATTTCTAAAATGTTTGTGATAATCGTCAGGGTTGCCAAATGAACTGTAACTCAAGCAGGCGATTCTTCAATCTTTAAGAAAGGGAAATCTCAGTTCCTACCCCTGGAAAAGGAGAAATGACTTTATATGTAATGCCCACCTAGTTTGCAAAACAACTTGTGATCCTTTTAGAAACTGAGGCCAATTTGATAGTTCTTTTTCATTTTTTCAGCTTTTAAAGTTCTTCATATTTTCAAACCCTTAAAGAAGTTAGTCCTTTGAGAGTCAGACCCACAGCATTTCCTTCTACATATCTTACAAAGTACCCCAAAGGAACTTGCTCCACAGCCTCTCAAAATCTGAAAAATGTAGGAACTTGGTGCATACAGATTAAACGTCGTCATTTCAGGAATGCAATCTGCATCTGAAACTTTTTCAGAGCATATCAATATACGCTTTGAAAGTTATCCAGAACTCAGCCAAATGGAATTATGTCTCCTTAAACCAGGTCGTTGATGATAATAATGCTATTTTTTTTGGACTGGTAAAATTAAGACCAACAGAATTGGGCAAATATGCTCAGGTCAAGAAAGTGAAAGAATCAACACAACATTACGTATTTGTAGAGCCATAAGCTTAGCTTTTCCCTGGTGAAGGAACATAAACTTGGTTTTTAAATTTGCACTAGTTTTTTTCTTTCACTGCTTTACATAAATAGATATCTCTTATCTATGCAACATACTTTTCAACGTGAAATGCAAAGTCTTGATTAGGAAGCAGGGAAACATCCTGAAGTTGCCTAATTGTGGTCATACATGTATATAGTACTTAAACTGAGAAATTGGAAGTGTCATGTGCTGTGTGCTGCTTTAACTTGTAGCTATCTGGCAGGTAGCTGTCTCATTTGAAAAAGATCATTGGTTGCATCGCTGTCAGGATGTGCTCGGATCACCCTGCTTTTTGTTGACTTCTGAAAACTTATTCAGAGAGCTTTTGGACCACAGAATTATTAATAGCAACTACTGATGAATATTGCCAAATAATTAAATATAATCATTACTTCTTTTTCCATTTGTCATTAACCCATGAACAGTGACTGGCGAAAGTAAAACTAAGGGCTAGCTAAATGGATTACTTTTAGGAATGACACCTACCTTGCATTTTACAGGTACATCTAGCGATATACCACCTTCTGGAGAAACCCAAAGGCTTACAGTAAACTGGTCCAGGTTGGTAGTGTATGTATAAAAAATATTCCATTCTGTATCAAAACTAGGCACATGCCTTTATTTATAGTAACAGAAGTTAACAGAGTTGAGCAGTTTTGACTTGGGTCCTGTTTCTTGGCATCCTACATCAGACATACACATCTCAACACATCTCTGCCTGTTACTCCAGGGATCTAGCCTCAGGTTTATCGGTGGGTAAAAGGAAGGTGAAATCACACTTGGATCTATACTGGTGAGTAACTAAAAGCACGACCTCTCATTCATATTGCTTTAAAACATATACAGCATATATGTTTCAAAAAAAGAATATATTGATCTCTTTTTGGTACTGAACCAATAGTATTGTATGATGCAAGGTTTTAACAAATGATAATAATAAATACAAATTTTACTGTAGAGTATGTTTTTAGACAAATGTGTCTTTTTTAATAAGTAAATCCTACACTGTAGGTTGTTCTCTTTTATTTTTCTCTTTTGTTTTTGCAGTGGTAGAAAATGTTGAATTGTTGTCCATCAGCATGAGCCAAAGGTTCAGGTTCGTTACTGAGATCCCCAGAATGCCAATATTTGCAATGCAAACAATTAGTATCCCATTGTGTGAAGGGCTGTGACACATGCCTGCCTGCCTCTAACTGGCCAGTATCCATAAGGAGTCTTCCTGCTTCCATGAACCCTGCTTTCACACAGGGACAGCTGCATGAAGCTGCCTGATAACCTTGTGGTTCACTACGTCAGACGTCTTACTCATTACCAACAGTGACACAAGACAGTAGGGTGTGTGGTGGGCCCTTATATCATTTTCATGTTGAACCTCCTGGGTCCAGCCACCTCCCCTTCCACAACAGCACCATTGTTTTTTCGGGGCACATACTCGAGGTCAATGCTGTTTTTGTGCTTGCCTTTTCCTCGGCTCCACACAAAAAGGAGGAGAAAACAAAATAAAACCACTCCCAGGAATGTGAAACAGCCCATGGCTGTAGATACCAGTATTGTTTTAAGGTCCAGGGAAAAAGTATTGGCATTAGTGCCGTTGGAAACGGTGTCATTGGAGTCGGTCATATACATAGGGGTCCTGTTTGCGTAAAGGAAGCGGTCTGAAGTGAATCCCTTCACAGTGAGGGAGGCTGTGAAGGTGTCGTTCCCAGCAGCATTGCTAGCAATGCAAACATACAACCCACTGTCTTGATCCTGGGCAAAACGGATTTCTAGGGTGCCATCACCCAGCACAGTGGCCCTTCCATTGGATTTGGTGGTGATGAAACGCCTTCGGGGTGTCACCCAGGAAATCACAGGCTGTGGGTCTCCGTCAGCATTGCACTCCAGCTGGACTGTCTGTCCTTCATCCACTAGGAGATGCTGTAACTTCTTTTCACGGATTTTGGGCTTTTTGCAGGTAAAATAAAATGAAAGAGCAGTGCTATGGAAATCTTTAAATGACCTCTCACGGATGGTGTCTGGCCCGGCACACATGGGCTGCTGGCCCCCAAACTGTAGGGTGGGTTGTCGCTGTAGGAGCCAGAGGAGTCGGCAGTCACAGGCTAGTGGGTTGTTGTTAATGCTCAGGACTTCCAAAGCCCTAGGAGAGGAGAAGACATTCTCTTCCAATGTTTCCAGCAGGTTCTGAGATACATTGAGCACACGGAGGAATCGGAGCCCTTGGAAGGAGTGAGGCTCAATGGTGCGCAGCTGGGCTCCCACTATATGAAGCTCCTGTAGGCGGATCAGGTCAGAGAACATGCCTGCTTCGATAGTGCTGATGGGATTATAGGAGAGGTTAAGGTGGGTCAGGTATACCAGGTGTTTAAAGGCAAGGAAGGGGACAGTGGACAGGTTGGTGTTAGTGATGGAGAGGGAGGTGAGGTTGAGACCATAGAGGCTATTGGCCGGCATCATATCTAGCAAAGGCCAATAGTCGATCTCTAGGTGTTTCAGGTGGAACAATCTTTTAAAGGCATACACAGGCATATTGTTGATATTAAGATGCTTCAGATGCAAGGTGATGAGGCTGCGGAGGTGGGAAAGGGCTTCTGTTGGTACTGCTGTTAAGTTGCACTTCTCCAGGGTGAGCTGCTCCAAGCTAAGTAGTCCGCTAAAGGCCCTGTGTGATATATAAACCAAATCATTGTCCCCCACTTCTAGAGACTTCAGGTTATGTAGATCCTGGAACATGTAGTCCAGTAAAATAACAATCTTATTCTCACTAATGTCAAGTTTGGTGAGGTTGGACAGTCCTGTGAATACTCCCAACGGTACCAACTTAAGGCGATTGCCTTTCAGGCGGAGGGATCGTAGGTTAAAGAGGTTGTTAAAAGCCCCAGGCTCCACATTGGCGATAATATTGTCACTCAAGTCTATCTCCTCCAAGAGAGGATATGATATGAATTCTTCAGGGTTTATGCTTTTTAATCTGTTTTTGCTGAGGTCCAAGATTTTGGTCTCAATGGGAATGCCTTCTGGGATGGCAATCAAACGTCTTCTGTGGCAGCTAACAGATTTGTTCTGGGCGGAGCACTCACAGCGAGCAGGACAGCCGATGGTGGATCCCACGAGGAGGAACACCATAGCCAGACCCAGGAATGGCTGCCAGCATGGTATGGCCGTGTGAAGCATGGCTCCACTTCTTAGTCTACACCTTGGTTATGGGCCTGCATGGACAGGGGGAAAGAAGGTGAGAAGGACAGGTTAGGACAGAGACAGGGAAAGGTGCATAATTAAGGAACCAAGTTATAAAACAAAGATACTAGATTTGGTGACAACCAGAAGGGTTCCCATATTGGCTACATGATTTTGGGGAATTTATTTCATCTCTATAATTATGTTGTTTTGCATACTAAGTGGGGCTAGTGGAGGTGATATCCGTGCGAGCTCCTAAGAGTTATCATGACCAACTTGGGATTGGAAAACTCTAGAGACAAGTTTAGTATCTCGCATAGACTAGGAAAAATAGCATATATATATATATAACATATATATGTTATATGTAATATATATTACATACAAAAGACCTTATTTTTACAACTCAAAAGAAAAGAAACAAGTCATTGGCTAAGCGGACACTAGTTCTGTGTGAATGAGTGTCTACATCTCTACTTTTTGGGAAATAGATTATCTTCTATTATAAATGAAGCTAATGGCGTTGGGTCCAATATTCAAATCAGTTAACATCTACTGCAAGGTGCTGAGACCTTTTTCTTCACATGTATATACTTTATCGAAAGTAGCTTTTAATTTTAAGTCAGTCCTCTGTCAGAGTTCAATGAATCTTGACTGAGCCAACTTGCTTATTTGAGGTAGACATGTTTGCCTGTCTTACCACTCTGCCATTGTGTTTCTTACAGGGATGACACATGCTTGAGAAACCACATGTGAGTACAATAAAAATACTGCTTTTGTGATGCTAGCTTAAATATCTAGGATAGGAAAGATACAGTTGTAAGAAAACAAAACTTTTAATACACCAAACAGCAAGAAATTTAGCACATTACAGAATAAATAGCTTTATTCTCATATTGTGAAGCTCCGTTCACTCAATAGCATTAGTGAATAATAAAATTCCTTAGAATGAACTTGACAGAACTGCTATGGCAAGTACTAAATCCTACAGATGAGTCCAAATTCAACTCACTAAACAAACTATATTTAGATAAAAAGTAAATGTTATAAACACATTCTCAATAAAGACACATTACAAAAATATTTTGTACGTAAACATTAATTATAAAGTTGAAATAATTGAACCAGTATGTATACACATCTTAAGTAAATTTTATTTGATTCTTCAGGAGAGTTTAAAATTTGGCATAAGTTCTATGTATTTCTTAAGTTTTAATTTTTCTAGTTTGTTACAGAGGAAAATTAGAATTGTAAATGTCAGAGCTCAGTTATATGTTATTATATATTATATTGCATACCGTGTCAGTAATGCACTATAAAATTATGCTTTCATGACAAACACACATGGTAACCCAATCAGAACCATTAAAACTAAGAGTGATAATAATTCTATAAAAATATGTGAAGTTGTGAGATCATGTGATATTGATGTAAAATATGAACACTAAGCAAGGAACTACTTTGAAACCTATTTGAAAATAACTTTCTGTTATTGATGTTTAAAATGCACTGAGGAAAAATACAAGTAATTGGAGATATACATATATACCTAGAATAAAATTCAATTTTACGTTAGAGTTAAACATTTTTATGAAAGACATTAGAAACTAGGAATGAAAAGAATAATTATATTATATGAATTTGTAATATATTGGTATAGCAGACAAATACACACACACACACACACACACACACACACACAAATACACACACACACAGCTTCTAACCTTGAGAATATATTTGGAACTCATATAAGAATGCAGTAATAAATGATCAAGAGTTGTTTATCAGGAATAAAAGCAAATACCAGCCAAGAATTAGGCAATGAATATAATAAAATCTGAAAACTGTCAATAAATACAAGCAAAGACAACTAATTTCAATACTAAGCAAGGAAATGAAAATTGCTTAAAATTACAACTATATTATGTTTTGCTTTTAGGTTAATAAAATTGGTTCATTCAGTTTTACCCAAGAATTAGCAAGGTGAGAAAGAAATGAGTGTTCATATACTAGTTTCAGAAGTATAAACTGAAATTCAAATCCAATAATGAGGTTAACTGATATATTTCAAGTTTAAATATATGTACATTTAACATGTTTATCCTTCTGACTCATATATTCTACAGATAGAAAGGCATATTTACGAAATAATTAAATGTGTTTGTGTGTGGGTGTGTGCACATTCTACTGGATTGTCTTTACTAGAGGGAAACTAGAAATTATGGCAGATCGAGCTAAGGTACAGGAAGTGTCCTTCAGTCACATACTGACATATGGAGCAACCAATATATAATAAAATTGAAGTCTTAAATTTATTCACATGGAAACAGGATGTATTACATTTTCTTGTTTGTGATTATGAACATTATATGAAAATGGGTCATAGAAACAAATTTTGCCTCCAAATACTTGTGCTATTGGTCACTCCCAGTAGTAGCTTATCAAGTGTTCTACAGTTCAGGTGTTGTTCATATTTCTACTGTGCTAGTGGATAGGTAATTGCATCTCCTTGTGTTCTCTGAACTAGAGTTTATTGGCTATTTATAAAATTCTTTGATACATTTTATATTAAAATATTTTGCCCACTTTTATTTGGGTTGTATAATTACTGAGATGAAAAAATTGCTTACATATTCTAGATACCAGTTCTTCAATATTAGATATATGTTTTGTGTATATTTTCTGCATTTCTTTGGTTTGCCTTTTAATATTCTTATTGGCCTCTAAAGAACGGGTTTTAGGATTTCAGTAAGTCTAATTTGACTTTTCATATTTTGTGACTTATACTTTGTGTTCTACCTGAGATCTCTGTCTATGCCTCTGTCATGAAGATTTTCCACTGTGTGTTATTCCAGTTATTCCAGACACTTAACTTTATTTGCTATTTAGGTGTATCATTCGTTTTTATTTTACTTTGTATGTTGTGGGGCAGATCGGGAGATTTTTTTTTTTTGGCTTTTCGAGACAGGGTTTCTCTGGTAGATGAGGCTGGCCTCAAACTCACAGAGATCTGCCTGCTTCTGACTCCTGAGTGCTAAGGCCACCATCACTTGGTCCAAGTGTCACTGTTAAAACACACTTGCCTTACCTTCTGAATGGCCCTGAGAAATTGTGTAAAGTCAGCTGGAAAACTTGCACATTTTTATTTCCACAGTTTAATTCCATCCCATGGACTTGTCTATCCTTTCACTAAAACCTCTATTTAGAGCTATTATTTATTGTAACTTTTAAGTGTTGAAATAAAATGTAAAATACTAAAATTTTCATCTTTTTTCCAAAGAATCCTGTGACTCTTTTAGTATAGGAATCTTTATATATCAGCATCAATTTATAATTGGTTAAAAATGTTGGACCAGATAATAATATAATTGTGCTTACTGTAAATGAATTTATAAAAAATTGGGGATAATATTGAGTTTCCCAATCTGTGACAATGGTATTCTTTTTGTTTATCTGGAACTTTCACTTTTTTTGGAAAATGTTTTGGTATCTATAGCTAGAGTACTACCATTTTTATTTGTTATTTACATTTATACTTGTTTACTTCTTTCTGCACGCAATCATTATGCTGGTCTTTATAACTTTGAATGTTTGTAAATGTTATTCATTAGCAATAATTTATATTTTAAGTAAGTATTGAGTTTTAAAAAGTATTTTTCTCTATTTATGAAGAAAACCTTACTGATTTTATTTTTCCTATTTTGTTTCAACATGGTAAATAATATTAATTGAATTTGAATTCTAAATAAAGAATGTTCTAATGGGTTATACCTTTCTTCATAATTTGAAGACTATATTGTACTTTAAATATTTTCCTGGATTTCATTTAATAATATTTGATTAATGATTTTTCTACTTAATGAGAAATCCCTATTTTTAGTTTATCACATATTATAGCATTAGTATGAGAGTGACAGATAAAGTCTCACAAAGACAATTCAAAAGCATTTGCCTATCCTTTTTTTTTCAGACTTTATTAAGATTGTTAGCGTTTTTTCTTCTAAAATATTTGAAACAAATTGTCAATGAAACAAGCATTCTAGAATTCTCTTGGTGGCAATGTTTTAAAGACAGAAGTCAGACTTTTAGTAGATATCAGAGTATTTATATTTTCTATTTCTTCTGGTGTCAATTTTAGTCAACTTTTAATCAAGGAATTTTTCTATTTTATCTAGATATCAAATGTATTTGTCAGAGGTTGTTATAAAGATATATTATCCCTCTAATGTCAGGAAGACTTAGAAGCCATGTCTTTAATTTTGGTAGGTGAAAAGTTACATTTTTTGATAAGCTAGAAGGTTATAAATTTCATTGAACTTTAACTTTCTAAGTACAAAGTATTGCTTGTTTTGATATTTTCTGTTTTATGTCATTTTACCTTATTAATTTTAGTCCATATCTGTTGTGTTTGAGTTTTAATTTACTTTGGGTTAATTTGTTCCCATTAATTATTTTAGTGTCCTATAGTTTAAACCCAGCTCAAAATTGGTGACTTTTTTAAATTTTAACTTCTTTTATTTTGATTCTAGCAACACAAACAATTCTCATGTTTCTCTTTGTCAGCAAAAACAAAACAACACAAAACAAAAGGTTGCAGAATAGTTGATTTTTGATTATTTTTTGAGGCTTTTGTTTTTGGTTTGCCAGTGGTCAAGTTGCTGTGTCTTCATATGCCTTTATCCCTGTGGGGGTATTATATTGGCCACCATTCTTTTCTCTCTCTCTCCCTCTTTTGAGTCGGAGTCCCTCTCATGTATCGTTGGCTGGCCCAGAACTTGCTCTGTAGATCAGGTGTCCTTGAACTCACAGAGATCTGCCTGTTCTTCTTCCTTTGAGTGATAGAATTAAAGGCATGTGCTATTTTGCTAATAAATCATTTCTCACTGAATAATTTTAATCAAACTTTATAAAATACAGCCAAAGAATTAATACAGCAGATATTTTAAGTTTTTACAGGTAATTTTTAGATGAATGTTACTAAACATTTATTTGCTTGCAAGACGTAGCATGCTCATTGCTTTAACTCCCAGCTTTTTACTATTAGTTTTTAGAGTAGAATAGGTACTGTTCCTACAGTGAACAAGGAGAACACTAACAAGCAGAATGCCCAAGGTGTCAATTTTACTGCAGACTTGAGAAGAAACACGCAAATGATTATCAACAGGGAGTTGACTTGGTTTCAAACTTCAACTTCTGTTTCTGCTATTGTAAGCACATGTGAAAGCTTCTTGTGCAGATACCGCTCACTCCTCACCCAGCAAATATCAACCTAAAACTTGTCCTCTCCATGCCTTTTAAGAGTTACTGTCATTCTATTATCTGTAGATGATTTGGGTTTAGCTTGTATGTTTTTAAATATACGGGTCTTTCTAGATATAATATAATTTCTGTCGTGCTATAGAATATGTCGTGTAACTTTTCAATTCTTTGAAATTGCTGAGTCTATTTTATTGTATCTCCACATTGCTTATCTCAGTGACTATTTTGTTTCAACTAGAGATAGATGTATCTTTGCACTTTGGGATATATAGCTCTCTAAAAGTCATTACAATTTATTTGGTTGGTTATAGTCTTTAGATATTTTGGACACAGTTTTTCATCATTAATCAATTACTAGGAGATATGCATTAAAAGTCCCATATGAGTTGGGTGTAGTAGTCCACACTTTTAATCCCACTATTGGGAGGCAGAAGCAGGCAGATCTCAGAGTTTGAAGCTAGCCTGGTTTAGAGAGTAAGTTTCAACCAGTGCTACAAAGAGAAACCCTATCTTGAAAAACCAGTTTTTTTTTTTTAAAAAAAGAAAGTAAAATACTTAAATATGAACAGAAAATTTCTGTTTCCTTAAATTCTATGGTTCTTTTTTCTCTTATATGTTGAAGCCTTGA
This sequence comes from Ondatra zibethicus, assembly GCA_004026605.1. NCBI lineage: Eukaryota > Metazoa > Chordata > Mammalia > Rodentia > Cricetidae > Ondatra > Ondatra zibethicus. The sequence goes on from PVIU01005059.1 coordinate 79,316, forward strand.
GCTTATGTCCAAGTTTAGTTTGTGATGTAATAATCTTTTGTTCTTGGGGAGAGTCCATATTTACCCAAAGTAATGACAATTGCCTTAATTATTTATTTTTGTTTATTGATTTGGGGTTTATTTCATTTAGATCAGTTCATTTCAGTTTTCTGAAATGGAATATATGAATAAATATCACCAGCTTTATAAAAAACAATACTGAAGACAAACTTCATATCTCAACCAAGTAAAACTGAAACAACTATCTAAAGTAGAATTAAGATCTTAAAAGGTATGCTACCAAAATCCTCTAGTGTAAAATATTGAGAAATAGAAACTCTGGTGATTATATATAAAGCTTAACCTACGTTTAAATATTTATGTCTGCTATTCACAGCTCACAGTTCACTAGAAACACAACTAAAGTACAATTTTTTTCTACAGGTCAAAGATTAAGTGAAAATAGCTGTTAAAATTAGACACTGAGAAATATGTACTAGCAATTATTTGCCTTATCAATGATTCTCTTTGTTAAACAAATACTTTGCCATCCTTTTTCTGATAGCACAAGTCAGGCTTATGTGATTTTTCTTGAGTTTCTTAGGTGTCGACTAAAACAGACAAAATGTAGTGACATTTTGAATGACTAATAGACCATCTCCTGCTTGCTTAAGCTTAAGAGTTTTCGTAGTATTTTTTTATACTTTTTTCATGTTTGTGTTTTATCATTTAATTAACCTTTGTTGTTGTAGCATATGGTGAGTTCTTGATCTTGAACCCATTGTTACTTAATCCATTTAAAACTAATATAATTATTGATATGTTGTATTTAGAGAAGCAAGTTTGATAGTAACTAGCTGTCTTTTGAGTTTTTTGCTCCTTTACTTGTCTTTTTTTATTATTTCAATTTTCTTAGTGCTGTGTATTAATTTCTTCTTTACTTTTCACCCCCTGATTTGTACCATTGTTTGTTGCTAAAGTGAATACAGTAAATACTTTGATTTGTGGATTGGGTCTTAGCTGTGCTAAAAGGCCTTAGTTTCCTGCCCTTCATGCTCTGCGAGCATAGGGAAACATTTAGGAGGCGTGAAAAAGAGGGACAAGGAGTTGATTGGATGTGTGTCCACGAAAGGGCTCCTACCCTGCCTCTCTTCTTTGCTTCTCAGTTCTATTAAATGAACAGCTCCTTTCTATTACACATTTCGGACAGGATGGACTGTGCTATCACCAGTACCAAGCAACCGGACTGAGTAAACATAGATAGAAAGTCCTCAAACTAGGAGTCGAAATATTCCCTCCTTCAAAGTTGATAATGTGTCTGAGGTTTGTCACAGTAATGGAACTTTGTCAATATTTACAGTTACCCATTCTTATTCTCCAGGGAGCAAGGAAGAAAGAGTCCTAGGCACAGGGAAATATATGGGTGAAGACATGTAAATGATGGAGAAACCCATGCTATAGAGAATTTACAATAGTCCTGTATGAGTTGAACAAAGGCTGAAAAGTTCAGTGGGTTGAAGAGGTAATTAGGAGAATGACTTTGCAGGGTGTTTGTAAACTGTGATAAGTTTTTTTTTTTAACTTTGTCCTGAAGGCAATGAAAAGCCATTAAAGTGTTTCATTCAAAGGAATGATGACATCAGATTTACCTTTTAGATTAATCTGAAGGCAACAGAAAAAATAAATTACAGAAAGCAAAGGCAAGGCTGTAAATTTATAAGACTGTTGTATTTGATGGACCCAAGAATAACAAAGTTACAGAGTTGTGGTCCTGATTCAAAAGATATTCTATGCAGAGCAGAAATGCTGCACTTAGGAACTGGCTGCAGAAAGTGGAGGAGAGAAGAAAGGAAAGGCAATTTCTAGTCTCACAACAACTGAGTGGAACCTAGTGTTCTTTATCAAGACAAGGCCTTAAAAGAGCAATAGTGTGAGGAATTCTTGACTCCTTCAAATGCACCCATTACAGGGAAATGAAGTAGGAGTCCTTGGATCACATTAATTTTTTTTTATTTCTTATGTCAATATAAATGAGGAAAAGCTTGAGAGGCTTCAACTGTACAGAAAGGTCCTCAGACCACTAAGAAATTCAGAGAGCAGGAGAAATCGTCTTCAGAGAAGAGCACACAAACTGATTATCTAATACTAATTGGTCATTCATAAAAACATGAATAAAGTTAACATTATACAGACTACACAGGGAGGATTTATGTATTTAAGAATAGGTATGTAGTGGCTGGAAAGATGGTTCAGTGATTAAAAACATTGGTTATTTTTCCAAAAGACCTGGGTTCAATTATCAGCACCCACAAGGCAGCTCACAACTGTCTATAACTCCAATTTCAGAGGATCTAACACCCTCAAACTTACATACATGCATACAAAATATCAATGAACATAAAATAATAGTTAAATAAATAAAATTAAAGAATATATTTGTGTCTGTATTTACACACACACATACATATATGTTACAATAACAAATTTAAAAAGGCCATGAATCCATGAATTTTAAAGAGAACATAGAGGGTTATATGTGAAGGTTTGGATAGAGAAAGGGAAAGGAGAAATAATGTAATTATATTATATTATATTCTCAAAAAATAAAATAAAAATTAATAAAATTAAAAAGAATTAGTATTTTCACATATATAAAATACAGTATTTCTTTTGTAAGATGAGTAAATTTGCATTATACTTATATGACTCTGGCTCTCTATGTTGAGGATAAAAGTTTTATTATATAATTAGTTTAGTACTTTCTAGTTTATTTTGATTTGATAGTAAGGAACACATTGTTTTTTATTTAAATTCTGCTGGAGCATGTTATTTTCTGTGGCAGAGTTTGCTCAATGTAAAAATAACCAGTCATTATGATGTATTTAAATAACGATTTAGAAGAAGGGTCTTTATTGGATCTATTAATTTAACCAAGATGGTCTACTATGGAAAACATCATGTAATTTAATCCTGACAGGCAGAACCTGAATTAAATCTAGGCATTTAGGCATTATTTTTTAGACAGGGTCTTACTATATAGTGCAGACTGGCTTCAGACTTAATCTTCTGTAGCTTCTCAAGTGTTAGGATTACAGGTGTATGCCACTAACATTTTTTTCTTTAAAAAAAATGGGACTTTTTGGCTCTAGTAAAAAGGGCTATCAGAAAGGCTATGTAGTCAGATGCCGAAAACATACATTGGAGAAAAGATAGCCTTTTCAACAATTCATGCAGGGAAAACGGAATATTAGTTTGAAAAATTAAAAAAATACAAATGAAGTTAGATCCTCTCTTCTCAGTTGTACAAAAATCACATCAACATAGATCAAAGATGTTAATGTAAGACCTGGACCTGGAGAACTATTAGAGGAAATGTGAAAAAAAAAAACACATCAAGATACAGGCCTAAGCAAAGGCTTCCTTCCAGAAGCTTGGGAAACCTAGCAAGAATTGACGCTTGGGATTGCATGAAATTCAAATGCCTTTGAATAGCCAAAGAAACAATTATTAAGTGAAGTGACAACCCATGGAATTTGGGGGAAAAACATAAAGCTGTGTTAGCTATATGTCTGCCAAGGGATTAATAGCTATAACATATAAAGAATTAAAAAGGGGAGAAATCAAGCAACCCAGTCAACAAATGATCTGTTGAAGAGATATTTCTCAAAAGATGAAGTACAAATGACCAGCCAACATGAAAAAGGTACTCAATATTACTAGGCATCAGGGAAATTCATATTAAAACAACATAGATTTTTCAGGTCATTTCCAGACAGAGTGGTTGTTATTGAAAAACCAGTAACAAATGTTAGTGAGAATGTTAGCTGGGACTGTAGGAAGACAAACTGGTCTCACTACCATGGAACTCAGTATAGTGTTTTCTCTTAGAACTAAAGGACGACACAACACAACTCTACCACTCCTGTGTATGGACTCAAATAACTCAAAGTCAACATGACAGAGATACAGGGAAGCTTTTTGAGACACTATTTGGAGTACTGACATTATGAGGTTATCCTGGGTATCTATCAATAGTTGAGTGGGTAGTATATTTTGGCATTTTATTTAAACATAAAAGAATGAAATTATTCTCTTTGCTGGAATATTTATACAAGTAGGGAAATCATATTGAGCAAAAAACCCACACACAGAGAAAAACAAATAACATTTAATTTGTGGGTATTCAAATTCTTATATAAACATATACATAGGATATGAAAATATGGGGAAGGAAGGAGTGTAACAGGAGGTATAGACTAAGGAGATGAGTGGAACTGAGGTGAATATAGTTAAAATACATCATTGATTTGAAGGAAATTATCTTTATGAACCCTATAACTATATATGATAAACATAAGAAAAAAGATATATAATCAGAAAGCAGAAAGTATGCAAAGTTGCTTCAGATCTGGACTAGTGTGCCCATCCTACTGCTAGTAAAAGTAAAGAATTTGGGCCCACATCTCACACAACGTTTTTGATACAGTTTGAGAACTACAGAAGAAGGTGTTACTTTATTGTCCGCCTCTCAAATATTTCTCTTTTTTAGTCTGGAAGGGCAAACTGCTGACTCCATTTAGCTCTCGCTGTCAGCAGAAGTCTTAGAATCAAAGCTTGCTCATAATATCCAACTGTGACTAAGGTTTGACAAGATGAACTTTGTTTTGTTAAGAATAAAGCAGGAAACTGAAATCTATAGGGAGCTTACTAGGTTCTTGCCATTAATTCCAATCAAAGGAACTCTGCAAAGCATAATGATTAGTACCTTATTAAACTTAGTGTATGAAGCTGGGTATTTTTATAGTTACATTTTTCCCTGTGCTGGCTACTTCTTTCCCATTTATTCTTAAATTGGAGAAACAAGTATAACCATCAGGAAGGATGCAAAAGTCAACTTACAAGAATAGAGCAAGCGTTTGGGCTCACTTAGATGGCTCAAATTCTGATTCATAATATGCTAGTGATAAGCCATGGATGGTGATATCTATGATTCTCACCATCTCTTCAATTGATCTGTCATCATGAAAGAGAACATCAAGAAAGAGATCACTACAGATGTATATACCAGGTGCCTAGCACATTAAAAGTTGTCCTCATAGCCATTAATAGGAGATAATGATTTGGTTTCTGGAGGCTCTGTTTGTCAGGACGGAGATCAAGTCAAAGCAAGCCAAGGAGGATAGGAGAAGACAGCAGTCAGGAGAAGTGGACAGATGGAGAAATGGAGAGTTTTAAACAGCTGTAATCTTTAAAAACACAAGAAAAGAAAGTAGTGACTGCTGTATATTGTGTAAGTAGAAGGTTGGAAGGGACCAGTTGCTCAGATGAATGATAAAATAGTGATAGACAACTTAAGCTGGAAATTCTGTGATCAATTTAGTTTTCTAACAGCTGAACAAGAGCACAAAGAATAAATGAACACTGTTTATCTCTATAAAATCTTAACTGCATGGTGCTACCTCACGCCTTTAATCCCAGCACTTGGGAGGCAGAGGCAGGCAGAGCTCTGTGAGTTTGAAGAGCTAGTTCCAGGACAGGTCCCAAAGCTACAGAGAAACCCTGTCTCAAAAGACCAAAAAATTATGTTAGTTAATGATTGTGTTTTCTCCAAATAAAGCTATTTCTGAAATGAAGAAGTGGCTGGGACATGAGAGGAACGAGATAAAGAAGAGAAGGTTGAGAAGGACTTGAAGAATAAAGGTGCGCCAAATAAATCTGCAGTCAGAAGGCAGACTTAAACATTCCAGATGTCTAAAACTGTCAGTCATAAATCTCATGTTCTATTAAATCAGATAATAGAGAGTTCGGAAGCTTGTATGAAGGACTTGAAAAGCAAAAAAAAAATAGCTTTAGTGTGCAAGTCTTAAAACTCAGTAGAGTTATCTATATTTTTTTTAGGAAGCAAGTGACCTTGAGATTAAAGCCCAAAGTCTAAAATCTGACAGAAAACACAATTTATCCTTGAACATAGTCTCCAGTTTGCATGCAAGTCATTATATTTCCACCTCTGCTCCTTTCTTCGTTTTTAGTTAGAAGAGATACAGAGTTTTGATACTGAAACTTTGAGCGCACTCAAGTAGAAACAATGATTGCCATTATGAAGCCAGGTTGATAGATCGTCCAATGTGCTCTGTGCTATAAAGTAATGATAACATCAACCGTAAATGGCGATGGTCAAAGATACTCAGGCACTCATTCAGGAGGGGAACCTTATCCAGCAGCTGGTTCCACAAACAACCAAAGATGGTTTAGGATGTATAGTTACTCAAATAATGACTATTAGGTATTCAGAAGTTATCATTCATGTCTAAGATAATGTGGATCCACCTGTTTGCAGTTGACCTGATGATGGTTTACTGTGATAAAATTTATGTGAATGGATATAAAATGAATACAAAATTAGTATTGGCTCTGTTGTCAAATAATATCTTTGCTTTGTCCCTGTTTCCCTTTGATAGTTAATCTCGGAGAGGTCAACAGATTAGGACAGTTTTTACTGACCTGGAAACATCTGAGTAGTTAATGCTTTCTGGAACCGACAGTTTTAAAGTTAGCTCCTTTGGAGGGGTAAGGGAGTGACTTTTCTGGGATCTTCAGTCAAAGGGTAGCTCATGCGTAGCTCCTTTTGAGCTTGAGGAGTGAATCCATTTGTTGAATAGTCAGTCATTTCACAGTCTCTAGGGGATATTATATGCTAAGCTCCAAGTTCCCTCTATGGCCATAGCACTGTGTAAGACAGGAGGCCACCATGATGTTAACTTTCTCATGCATGCTGCACTCAGGACATGGGGAAAACACAGCCTCTCTGTGAAAGGGCCTAAAAGTGCAAAATCAATCCCAATACTTGGCCATAGGAAAACTACTTAATATTAGTTTTGCAGATTTTCCGGCAAAGAGGAAAATTTCCGTAGCTGCAGGGGAAATTTATTAAAGATTCTAAATAATCCCTTTTCAACTTATCTCATGATTTTATGGGTGAAATCACCATTTTTGCTGATGTCCCATTTGTCTAAGTTTCAGCCTCAGTATCGGAGAAACTGTTTCTGTTCGCTATTCATTGAGTCCTGAGGTTTATCTTTTATTGTTTATATTTTATTTATTTATTTTATGTGGTTATTTTGAGCTCTTAACTTCTCTATACACTTCTTTTTTTCATAAATTACTGCATAAAACTTTTATAATAATAGTTTATAATCTATCTCTCTATCTGTATGTTTTTTATTGGTTTTGAGATAAAGTCTTACTTATGTAGCCAAGAATGTCCTTGTCAGATAGGTTCTTCAGTAATCAAGAATGCCCTTGAACTTCTAGTTGCCCTGCCTATGTCTCTGTAGAGCTGAGAGTACAGGAATATGTTAATATATATATATTTACTATAATAATTTTTCTTAAAAATAGGAACACACACAATTTTTTCAGTTCCCTCTGGACTATGCTCTGCTCTTCCTATGACCATAAAAAAGGCAAATCTATTCAAAACATGAGTTCATCTTGTTTTCAAGTGACTAACAGTTAGCAAGGATTGTCCTAAACCATTAATCAATAGTTTTTGTTTAATCTCTCCTCTGCAGTGGGAGAGTTCCCTGTTCTGGTGTTTATTTTGATCTCTTTGATGTGCAAATTATTGCTCTTTTCCAATAGTTTCAAATTTCCTTTTGGCCTATATAGAGAGATACTTGGACATGTAGATATTCCTATTGTGTTTAAGGCTTTTAAAGATGAAAGTGTGGCTGTCTAATTTAAGGTTTACCTCCGACTGAAATTAATACTACTAATCAAAAGGCAGTCAGCCTAAAATGATTAGTAGCCTCATAAGTGTGATTTTAAAATCCCACAGACTATATGGTAGTAGTTAATTGTGGCGTAGGATAGTGATCTATCTTATCTTAACAGTGTATTAATCTCAGTTTTCTTTCTTGAAAGTGGAGCCATAGCAACAACTCTACAGGAATAATGTGAAAATAAGATGTGCTAGTAAAGATGAGGGAAAAGGTGAAACGTGGCACACACAAAATTTCTCAGTGCATTCTGATTCTTTATGGGTATAAACAGTTACCCACTTAGGATAGATTAAGATAAGCAGGACCCACGGCATTTCCTTTTCTCTTAAGAAATGAGTTACATCATTCTGAGGTCAGACAAAAGCTCTGAGATGAGTATCGTGTGTACCACTGCTCATTTGGAGAGCAGAAAGGAATGATTGCTTCTGCTGACTGATCAGTCTCCAAAATCACCCCAGCCCATCAGGACGACGTGTGTGGCTGCGATGGCTGCTCCTTTAGAGGGCTATTAAAGTTTCCTTGGAAAAGTAAGATCAAATGGAAGAGAATCCTGTTAGGCAGTTTTTCCTTTAGATTCCTGAGCTTTAGCTACTGCTCCATGAAGAGCTGGACTCTTTGAAGTGTGGCTACTCATGAATAAAGGAACATCTCCTTGGAGATCACCTGATTTAATTAGTAGGGGCTGAAAGCATCTGGATGTTTTAGCATCGTCCTTGCTAAAAAGCTGTTAAGATAAGATAGCTGCTTTAATTTCCTTCTGGACTGCTCTGGAAATGGAACAAACATAAATTCATACCAGCTTTTATGACTGATAAACCTTGGAATCTTAGTGGTTTAAACTGTCGAAGTTTCTTAGTTCTGCTCCATGACGTCATTGAGGGATTTAGGCTCTCTTCTTGTTGCTTGCTTCTCTAAGTTCTTCTTATTTGAAAAGGGGCAAAAGCTTGAGGCTGGTATGAGATTTGATGATCACATCCCATTTGCTACAACTCAGTCAAGTAGGTACAGAGCTGCAATGGAGGTTTGCAGATTTCTAGTATGTATCTTATCATTAGAAATAATGAATAGAGTAAGACCCAATTGATTTCACTATTAACTTATTTTGCATTCACCATTTTGTGCTTCTGCGTTTACGTTAATCTAGAATGGACTTATGCATCTGGAAACAGTCATTTTATCTAAAAAAAATCATTAATTTAACTTTGCATCTAATTTTTCCTTATTTTTACACATTGGAGATGCAAGCACACTTTACCACAGGAAGGTTCAACCTAGGGATTTTATTTTATTGATTTAGCCATGTTTGTTAGAGTGTGCACTGAATGTAAAACTTTCTATTGCTGCACCTATTTTACTTTTTCTCTTTCTATTGTTTATTTTTCTAAATAGTTAAGAAATCGAATTTTACCTTCAGTAACTTTAGCACTATGGAAGAATCTTAGTTTGAATAATGAAGCCCTTCATTAGACATGTTGGCTTATGTACTCTAAATGTGAACTAAATTTGAGCATGAGGGATGATGTCACAACTCCAATGCTCAAAACTACACACAAAGAATCCCTGAAAGATAACCTGAATTGCTTGTCATTTCTTCTGAAGACATGCTAATGTTAATACAAAGCAGAAAGAGATATTATTTTGATAGTCATGAGTGATAGGAACCATTGGATAGGAGAGAAGGAAGTAGTTTCCTGTTGGCATAACGTCAGAGAACACAAAATAAGAACAAAGTAAGTGCCTACTCTTATCTCAGTTCATTGGAATTCTGTGACTTTTGCAGTCAATTTTTGGATGAGACAAAGAAGGGAAAATTCAATCTTTCAGAAAACATGATAGAAATAAAGCTGGGGAGGGACATCCAGTTCTTTATGTCCCTAACTTGTCCCCTTTCCACTCTCACTTCAGGAGATACTTTGGAATCTCTGCTTATTTTAGCACCTGGGAGTTGCCAATTTACTGTATGCATGCTAGGAGCAGAAGCTGGAGGTGTGCATACTGCTTAGTAGCAGAGTCCGTGCCAGCCAGCCGGGCTCTGGAGAGCTGTCAAGGAAGGAAGGATAATGAACAGAACTTAGTTAGAGTGGGAGACACAGTGCCGTGTAAATGTAATTCACATTCTCAAACAACTATGGTGAGTAGGAAAAGTCGAATGACAAGTTAGTGGTAATAAAGGTTTTTGTTATTTTAAACCAATTATAACTGTAAACAAAGGCACACTTTGTTACAGTGCCAAATATATTGAATTATTGTGAAACTAATGTATGCCCCATAAAGGTAACTCTATTTATGATTATTCTTTTTAATTGTCCTTTATACAGAACTAAAATGATAACTACAGGATAGGTTTATGGAAAACGTTCAAATTCTTATAAATGAAAAAATTGCATTTTTACCACTATGTTTAATATAATTAATGAAAACAACTTATAAATCAAAGACTGGAAAGAATACACCAAATGTGAGGCACCAGACTGTAGAGCAGTGTGTATTGTCTTTCATGAGGAATCAGGAAGGTAGACCCGGCCCTTTAAAGACAGATAGGATGGTGAACTTAAGACTAACCTGGGCTGCATAGTAAGACACTGTTTTAAAACAGTAAAAAAAAAAAAGATGAAATAAATGGTTTTGGTGACAATAGATTTTATCACGTGCTTTTGAAAAACAAGTAGAATCAGTAGTATATCACAGAAACTTCTGAAGGAATAAAAAGCATACATATATTCTATAGTATGCAGATACTATATAGTATACAGATATTATATGCCATGTCTTTACCCAATTAATTGGCAGCAATATCAGGTTGGGGTAGAAGATAAGTTTTGTGTTTTGGTTGCTACTTCTATTTTCTCTGTTAATGTTCTCCAAGTTCATCTCTATCTTAAGGCTTTCTTTGTGTTATTTTTTTTGTATCCATAGTTTATTAGTTCTAGAATAACCTACATTAAATAAGCTGGTGTCTCTGTGTACTCTTAGGATATTAGTTCTAAACAGTGTCACACGTAACTTTAAGAAATGGCTCCAGTAGAATGCTACAAAGAGACTTGTCCACAGGCTTCAGTTAGCAGGGCTGAACAGAAACACCCCACCTTCATCATTCATTTGAGTACCCCAGGAAGAAAGAAAGCCAGGACTTTGTTCTTGTGCTTAACAAGAATCTTATACAAGGTTAGTAGAAATTGTCTCCAGGGGTAACAAGAATCAGAGAACAATGTTTCCCACTGCCAGATGGTTTCTACTTATGCATTTTGTCTAATCAATGTCACCTCCATTGTTTACTACAGATTTTTACGTAACAACACTTAAGTTAATAATAGGACAAAAATAAAAATTCTAATTCAAACTGGGAGAAAATTGGAATTCACAATATGTACACGGAGAAACAAACTTACAGTCTAAAGCTTGTCTTTCAAGGCTTTAAACTAGAGACTTGCTCTCTGAAAACACTTTCAAGGCTAGAGAAGTGTTAAACTGTGTTACTTTCCTTATTACAATCAGAAGACTAACAATAAACTTTAAAAGGGATGACTATGTCCTCGCTGATTGTTTCCAAGTTAACCACTCTCCACTTGAAACTCAGAGTATCACACTGCACTCATTTTTCCCTGGGGAAAATATCTTGGTGGTATAGAAGCCATAAATGGCTTGTATACCTAGTGCCATTATTAGATTTTGGTAAATAAATCAAGACAGAATGGGTAATTTTGAGGGGTCAACTATTCCACAAAAGCTAGAATGGACACTTTCCCTCATTCTTTCTGTTTGCTCTGCTTTCTAACATTCCCATCTCAATTCTCAAATACACTCCCTTATTGATACAGTTTTGACATTTATTCATTTTATTGCTAGGAATGAATTTCTATAGATAGGGAAATAACAAGTACTTTTTCTTTGATAAGTCATTCCTAATGAATCAACAGAGGAGCTCTGTTTAGATTGATGGCTTGATTTATTTAAAATATACATACGGCTGAGAAGTTTAATTATATATGTATATGTTTGAGTATCAGTTGGCACTTGTGTGTCACATATACACATACACATGTGTGCATATACACATATACATATACACACATGTGTATGTATATATAATACATAAATAGTGAAAGGAAGGAAGAACAAGTATGTTTTATTTTCAAGTTTGCTTGTGTTTGAGTAAACATTTCCAGGATCATGGGGATTCAGATTATGTTTCTTGAATATTATGTTTACCTTCATTCATCATACAAGCTAATTATCCCCATTTGGATAAACTTTCTTTAAAGAAAAACCAATAAAAAGCTCAGCAAAGAGATTTTTATGATACAAAATGAAGGTGAAAACCAGATACAGTCTGAAAGAGCTCGGTGACAGCATCGAACCTTTATACAGAAATGAATCCTGGCAACTTAACACCACTTCATAGGAAACAATGTCTTTTGAGACTGTAAGTCAATCACATTAAATGTGTAATTCATAGGTTATGCTTATATAAAATCTTCACTTTAGTATTTAAAACCATGTCAAATCTAGTTATCAAATAAGAAAATGGTTATTTTAAACAGGGCCTGTTAATATCTGTCTGGCTAGAAGAAAAAAACAAACAAAAAACCAAATCAGCGTTAATCAAGAATTTCTGGCACAAATCACAGGGTTCAAAACACTTCAAAACAATGACAATGGAAACGTGGCATGGCTACCTGGTATGCCTTCCCTTGGTTCTATCTTTTTACACAATCTTCCAGGTTTGGAACAGTTCTCATTGTCTCTTTACAGATGGGAAAGCTGAATAGCCAAGTAACATTTATTTTACAAGATCATACCACAATGAGTCATAGAAATGAGACTAAAATCCAGATCTTTGTTATCCCATCTCCTAACAGAACATGTAGTTGAATATCATGACATTAGAGTAACCAGTTGAAGGCCATTCAATTTAATGGCCAAGCTACAGCTCCAAACAACTTATGTTTTTCATTGACTTAGCTGAACTTCTTCTACCTTTGAAAAAATGTACAGATTTGCCATAGCAAAGAAAAAGCGGCACTCTTATATTCTGTAGATTAAATAGACATTTATAGCAGTGGTTGTCAACCTTCCTAATGCTGCAGTCCTTTAATACAGTTCCTCATGTTGTGGTGACCCCTATCATAGAATTATTTTGTTGCAATTTCATAACTGTAATTTTGAATTGTAATGTAAATATCTGTATTTTCTGATGGTCTTTGGTGATCCTTATGAAAAGATCATTTAACTGCCAAAGGGCTTGTGACCCACAGGTTGAAAACTGCTGATATATAGCATAATTGATGAGTTTTAACTTCATTAAGCTCTCATAGTATTGTATTAGTATTATGTTCATAGTATGGAAAAATTCAGGATGTGAATGAATTAAATATCCTCTGATGAGTTATGTCTTCTACAAATACAGCCACTGAAGTTTATAGCACACAAACTGTGACACTATTCATAAAAATCACGAGTCAAAGGGGATAATGTGGCCATTATCTTGAGGCTGACAGACCTTTCCTCTCACAGTCCTAGGCTGCTCCCCTGACCCCTGCTTGGGCAACTCAAAGATGTATAATTATTCTTCTTCTGGATATTGCTTTTAAAACCATTTGATGCTTTCAACATAAATATGAACCAAATTATATTTAACTCTAATTGAACTAGGTTTTGGTAAAGGATTTGATATGAAGCATTAGGTGTAAGACTGGAATTCAGCAGATTCTGCTATTTGTGGGGGTGGGTGAATTATATTTACAGCTGGAAGACTGTGAAGAGTGAAGGGTTCACATTTGAATGAAGAGTAAAGAACACTGATTTCTGTGTGTCATTTTTGCTGTGGGAGAGTAATGTTCAATGGATTCCCTTAATGCTTCAGGATTTATTGCTCTTGACTTTCAATTCTTTTTCTGAATTCCAGTGTGAGAACTTTTTGTACAGAAGACTACTTTTGTATCCATGATGCTATGGTTGACTGAACTCATGGTCAAAGATAATGCCGCAAAACAATCCCATACCAGTTTGGAAATTATTATTAAAAGGGGTTATTTATTGGAGGGGAAAAAACTTATAGATCAATGTCCAAAACCACAGTCCTCTCGCTGCAAACAGGAAACAGAGATTCTAGCAGTCTGAACGGGAGACGGAAGCAAGAAAGCTAGTGGAGGGCTGCCACTTTTTAAAATAAAAGAGACCACGCCCCAGTGGGCTGGCATCTTAAAGGCTATTGGCTGAAGGAGCAGAAGGAGCTCCCACAGTACTGCTCCCTTTTAAGTAAGAGAGTTTTAAACCTACTATAAAATTATATACAATAAAAACAAATATCCTATTTTAACTTGCTTAAGTCTTGTATAATAAATAACCTGGCCAAGTCATGAGAGAAAAGTAACTATATTTATCTAGTCTTTAACCCCATCAAAGATCTGAGAAAGGAAATAATGTTACCTGAGTAATTAGGAAGTGCAATCAAACAACTTCCAAAATATGCAACAAATCACAGAGACAACTGGCTACCTGGGCAATCACCTAAAGTCATGTTTGTAGTGTTGAAGCAACCAACTTTGGCTAAGGCCTAGAATAACTGACAGATTATTTTTAAAGGCAAGAAATTTTTTAAAACCATTTTACCCTGTCTTGGTAAGATTTGACAGTTTTGTTTATCCATTTTTGGATACTATGTATTTTGTCAGTAGTTGAGGTATGGGCAGTTTTTTGTCCAGAGGCCAGTTTTGCCAAGAAGAAGACAAGCTCCAAGTGGAGTGTCTTTGGTGCTCAACAATCTCTCGGGAATAGATCGGTGTTGTCAAGAGTGATTGTGTCTCATTACCATAGAACTCTAGGTTAGATTAAATGCCATTTTTTATAGCTCTTTGAAGAGGTTGAAGATTATTTATACAGAATATAATTTTTATGTATCTAAAGAACCTAGTTAGTCTAACTATAAATATGACAAACATAGGTCACTATTGATCTACAATTTTTAATACCTATCTAACTTAAAGACTAAGAGAATAAACAACTGTGCAATAAATGAGGACAGCGACCCTCCAAATGTAAACAATGTACAAGTATACATTGCAATATGGTAAATATATATATATCAATACATAAAGAATATATAAGTATCTTAATCAGAGGTAGAAATGTACACTGCAATATATATATATAAATCATAAAATTTATATATATAAATATATATATCAATACAATATATATATAAATACATAAAAAATGTTTTAAACAGAGGTAGAAGCATGCATGCATACAATATTCAATATAATTTAACTTTGTATCCATATACAAGAATCTATGCCAATGTAATTATCTATAAACAATAACTCACAAATACTAATCTATTATTTCATCATTCCCTTTTTTTATAAAAAAATAGGTTGTTAATGAATAATCATTGATATAGTCAAGCTTGTAGTCATGTTAGTTAGATTTTCTAGATATATAGAGATATATTTCAGTTAGATAGACATTCTTCATATCTTTCAAAGACAACAAAATATGACATTTAATGTTTTAATAATTTAGGGCTTTTCATGACAATGAGACACATCTGCTCCTGGCAGCACCAATCTTCTTCTTCTTCTTCAAAAAAAAGATGGACATCAAAGAGGCTCCTTATGGAGTTGATTAGCCATTTGGGCAAGAAACTGCTCTTGCCTGGATTGTTACATAAACTGGTCATAAAAAACCCACAAAGATAGGACTACTAAACTTGCCTAAAGGTAAGATGATCCTTCAGGGTTACTGTTTCATAAAAGAGTCTGCGAGACATTCTATAGGATACAAAAATGTGACTAAACTGTCTTTAAATTTTCCTGCTTCATAAAAATGTCTACTAAATACCATGGGCCTGCAGGCTGAAGATGGAGGCCCCAACGGCACAGAAAACTTTGGGTGACTGTACAGGCAGCAAGATGTCTCTGTCATTTCTAGAGTTTTGGAAGTTACTTACTTCTCGTTTACTTAGGTAATATTGTATCCTCTGGAGTCTTTAATGGAGTTAAAAATGGATAGTTATAATTATAGTTTTCCTTAGTTATGATAAAAGATAAAGTAGATATAAGTATTGTAACTGTAATTCTTACTTGATAACTGTTTTGTTATATGTAATTTTACTATGTTAAAATTAAAGCCTATCTTTTTTGTTTAAACAGAAAAAGGGAAAATGGTATAGGAGGTCCTTCTACATTTGTGTTGCTTTCATTGGTTAAATAAAAAAAAAAACTGTCTTGGCCTTTTGATAGAACAGGATTTAGATAGACAAAAAACAAAAAACAAAAACAAAAAATACTAAAAAGAGGACAGAGACAAAGAGCCACTATGGAGTCACCACAGTCAGACATACTAAATCTTTCCCGGTAAGCGACGACCTCATGGTAAACACAGATTAATAAAAATAAGTTAAATCAAGATATAAGAGTTAACCAATAAGAGACTGAAACTAATGGACCAGACAGTAATTTAATTAATACATTTTTTTTGTGTGTTTATTTCGGGTGTAAGCTAGCCGGGAGGGACAGAACAAGGGGCCCTGTGCTGGGTGGCTGGGAGCCCGAATCATGGCCCGCCCGATCCTCTTACTACACAGACTTAAGAATCAGCAGCTGACTGTCCCGACATAATGGTATTCCACAGATACAAAATGCAGTCATGAAAATGGGACAGCACGGAAAGGGAACCAGACAGTTTGGGACTTCTGTATCTTTAGCTGATGATACCTTGCTAATCAAGGTGAGTGGAATCATGTAACTTTGTTCTTTATGAGATACAGTGGGTTTCTGTATCTCTGAAATAGTTTTTTTCTGAGAAAAAAGTGTGTTCGAGTACAGGAAGCGGCTAAGATAGAGAAGATACTAGCAAAACTCTGTTTTCTCCTATTTTCACTGAATCTAGCCAAGTCACACTGAAGTTTTATAACTATACTCTGTAGCTATATTATTCACAATAATTATGCAAAATTCCAGTCTTTTTCTCATCACTTTCTCCTTTTGCCTTCCCTTTGTCTTCAGTTTTCATCTTTTTTCTTTATCCTCCATTGCTCTTATTTTCCCGACTCCTACTTCTTTCTTTCCCCTTTAATTCAAAGAAGATGGCAGAGTGTTATAAACCCTATAAACTGCATATGAAAAAATAATTAGAAAGAATCCCAAATGTAAAACAATTAGGCACTAAATAAGGCAAGAAGTGTTTGTATTTATCTTAGCACATTTCACAAATGCATCACTCAAAGAATATGGAAAGTCCTGATCGGGCTATTCTTTTTCTTGGGGAATAAAGCTCTCTACAAAAACAGTTACAAGTAGGATAGTCTTCAAAACTATTTCTTGAAAGCAAATCAAAATACTGGACAATTACCATTACTGTAAGATGGGAAACTTAATGTTGGTGCTCATATTTGTTTATGTAATTTTTAAGCCCTGTCTGTGACTTCCATATTAGGTCATAAAATTGAATCAGGACATAAATTGTGTGAAAGATATAGATAAAGAAGAGTGAAGGAAACAAACAATAAACAAAACCAAAAAACAACCAAACACAACAGCCTCCTTTGTGTTGGTTTAGGCAGTGGCGACGGCATCTAAGGATGTATCGTATAAATTCAGTTTTGCCGTACACCTTAGCACTAGCAGCTGGCTTCCAGAATCTAAAACTGATTACTGTCTAAATGAGTGAAAAAAAAGATGTCATTTAGAAGAAACTGTCTAAGAGTCGAAACATGGGATAAAAGAAAGTTTTAGTATCTGTAACTTTGTTTAACAAAGAACAATGTCTTCTCCTTATCCTAGCCTTCCTGTCCCTGTCCTAGAAGTCCCCTACCAACTTATTTGGCAGAAGCAGTCATTACTTTACAGTGAAGGACCTGGACAGCACAGATTTCTATAACAGCTAAAGCCTGTGGCTTGGCTTTAGCACAACATCACTAGTAGCAATCCAAAATCTATAGTGAGGCCGATTTAAAGAATAATTTCTCAGCCTATTTTTCACAAGTCAAACTCTATAGGTCTTTTATACAGAAAACCTGGGGGCTCATGGGACAGATAGGATCTTGTTTCCTTTTTTTCTACCTAGGAAGTTCTTCCTTGTTTCTTCTAGTTTGGTGTCTCATTTTGATCAGTGTCCACAGAAGGCACTGAGATGGTTAATTTTATGTCAGTTTAACTTTCCTGAAGGATGTCAAGGTAGTTTGTAAAATGGTTTCTGTGAGGTTGGCATTTTATTTCATAGACTGAGTTAAGAAGATCTAGTCTCCAGTGTGGGTGGGAATCAATCAACTGGTTAACAACAGCAAGACAAAAAGGCTGAGAGAGATTACATTTTCTCTGTTCAGTGGTGATTGTCTTCTCCTCTTGGATACCTTGATCTCAAAATAAGACTAAATTGTATCATTGTCTTTCCTTGACCTCCACTTTACGGATAGCAGAGAATGAGACAGCCAATCACAAAATCACACGAGCCAACTCTGACAAATTAAAAATTAAAGAAGTCTCAATTCTCAGTATCTCTTCTCCCAAAATATTTCTATAAACTAGCATTCTGCTTCTCTGGGGAAGCCTGGGTAATATAATCCCTCCAGCAATGCTAGTGTTGGCCTGAAATAATGGGTTCACTAGTGTACCAAGAGGTTATCTTGAAGAAGCAAAAGAAAGTGTTGTGTTTCATGAGACCCAAGGAAAATGCTGACAGGAGGCTCCTTTGCTTGGTTCCAGTTCAGGAGATGAATGGACTATTTCTCTAAGGGGGGCAGAGGGTAGAAACTCTGGCTGATGACAAAGGCTGCAAGATCTCTAAAACATTTGAGGACTGAAATGCATCATCACAGAGATCTATCTGGTCAGTACAAAAACTCAGTGAGTGAATTAGGAACTCACAGCTAGCAAAGCGTAGTCTTATGTTTACAGATGTGTTCCTGAGCACTGTTTCTATAGTGCTGGTCAGTCTTCTGATATTTTTTAGTGTTTTATTAAGAACCAAACAGATTGTCAGCTTCAACATGCTGTGTATGTGTGTGTGTGTGTGCACGTGCGTGCACGTGCTCGTGCATGTGTATGTGACATTCTTATAGCACATAGAAGAGGTAATATATATTGAAGTAATTCTCCCCTTTCACTTAATTTCTAGAGAAGAGTATAAATGGACTCCTTAGCGAGGAAAAATGCTATTACACGAAAAATCAGTGATGAATTCTGCTTTTGAACACGGTCAATCATTCTCTCATATCTCTGTAGTAGATGGTGTTGGTTTAAAAAAAAAGCAAAGTTTTCAACAGCTTTTGGGAATATACAGTTAGGAACCCTGACAGTGTGGCTGAAAGAATAAAGGTCACATGCTGTAACAGGGGCAATTCAGTGGGGAGTTTGTTCCCAGTTGCAGTCCCCAGTGACACCTGGGAACTCTCTGCTCCTCTTGGGATGGAGGGAAATACTTTCAGCTCAAGGTCTTTTACTTGATATCTTAGAATAAGGGCTTCCAGCTCTAGGTCCTGAATTTAGGTCATTTCTCCTTGGACTATCTTGCCTGGGTCTCAATTCTAATCTTTTTAGTGTGTTAGATGGTTTGTTCTTGGTGTAGTAGATGATTTATTTCTATTGTGGAAAGACCCTGATTGAACCAGCACTGTGTAAATTAACCTTCGTTTGCATCTAACCTCCCCTTTACAAGTTTGGGTCGAACAACTGCCCCATCTTCATAATTCTGAGAAATAAATGGCTGAGGTGGAAAAAAAAAGAATCATAACAAGTCTTAGGGAAAGTTGTCTGTTAGCTTTTTAGTACTGAGTGTTGGGGTGGTTTAGAATAATAATATAAATGTGGCAAAGAGCAGGGGATGCTTCTGAGTCAGAAAAGGCATGCAGGTCCTTTCTGCTTGTGGGATCCTTTGAAAAACCTTTAACAGTCTATACCATGCTATGCTCATCACCACTTGGATGTATGAGATTTTACATAGTGATTATAGTATTCAGAATTCTGAGGACAAAGTGACCCCTAATTAATTCTCAATATTGTGCTCAAAGAACTACCTTGAACAATAAGGCAAGTGAAGGAAATTAAAGTAATACAAGTAGGTAAAGAAGAAGTCGAACTCTTCCTATTTGCAGGTAATATATTATACATAAGTGATCCCAAATTTCTACCAGAAAACTTCTAGAAATACAAACAAATTCAGGAAACTTGCGGGCTCCAGAGCCAGTCTACAATAATCAATAGCTTTTCTGCATACTGATACAAAAACATAGAGTAAGAAATCTTGAAAACATTTACATTATCAAAGAAAATAAAATTGCCAGGCATAAACCTAAACAAGGATGTAAAAGACCTATACAATGAAAACTCTAAATATATGAAAAAAGAGTTTGAAAAAGATACTAGAAAGTGCAGATATCACATGTTCTCACGGCTTTGCAGACTTAATATGATGAAAATAACCATTCTACCAAAATCAATTCCAGATTCAATGCAATTCCAATCAAAATCCCCTTCTTGTTTCTCACAGAAATGAAAAAAAAAACTACCCTTAAATTCATGTGAAACCGTAAAAGACCCTGGATAGCCTAAGTACTTTAGAGCAAAAGACCATTGCTGGAAAGATTACCATTCTAGACCTGAAGATATATCATAGAGCCATAGTAATTAGAACAGCATGGCACTAGCAATAAAACATACATATTGACCAATGGAACAGAATAGAAGACCCAAACATAACACATAACTAAGACCTTCTGATATTTGCCAACAATGACAAAAAAACATGCCCCAGAGAAAAGATGTGCAGAGAAAACGGTGTGCCCATGTGCAAGAAAATGAAATCATACCCATATCTACCACCTTGCACAGAAAAAAAAACCTCACTCTGGGTGGATCAAAGACCCAAAGGTGAAACCTGAAACACTGACATTGCTAGAAGAAAACAAAAGCAGCACCCAGCAATTATATAGATACAGGAAAGGACTCCCTGAATAGGACTCCATTTTCCCTGGGACTAAGGCCAATACTTGACAAGTGGGACATCCCAAAACTAAAAAGCTTCTACCCACCTAAAGAAACTCACAACTGAATGGAGAGGAAACTCACAGAATGTGAACTTTTGCTATGACCTCTATGTGATACATAGAGGACCAATATTCAGAATATATAATGAACTCAAGAGACAGAGTCAAAACCCCAAATGACCCATTTAAAAATAGGTTAGAGATTGTAACAGACAGTTCTTAAAATAGAAGAAATAAAAGTGGCTAAGAATTCCCAACAGCATTCTAAATATTTACTTTTATATCCTTAGATAAATGTGGCTCTCACAGCTCATCAAATAAACCTCTCTTTGCAACAGATGAAGACCATCACAGAAAACCACAACAGGTGTAAACACAGAGTACAGGTGATTGCAGGCTTCTCACAACTGGTAGACACAGCTACAATACAAATCCTATACTCATAATGCAGGGGGCATCATGCAAGGGGAGCTGGAAAGAGTCTAAGATCCAGAGGACCAATAAGTCTACTGTGAAGATTACGTCTCCTACAATGGCAATGAAGCTTCACCCATGATATGTAACAATATGGCTGCCTCAGCAAGGCCTGAGGAAATACAAGATGATAACATGGACAGGAGAGAGCTCACAAGGACCCATCCCTAGACAAAGAGCTACAGGGAACTAAGGAGTGCTGAAAGAAGGAAAATAAGGCTTTCCCAGGCATGAGCTCTCTAACTGGTTATTCAGCACCAAATGGGCATCCTTGAAATAATATATATACAAGTAATACTAAGCCGACTTAGCAGGCTGTGGTTGTGTGAGTGTGTGTGTGTGTGTGTGTGTGTGTGTGTGTTTGACCGTGTTTATATGAAAAAAGAGGACTTCAGCTTGAGAGGATTGAAGGGTGGGAACAGGTAAAGTTTTGAGGGGGAAATATAGAGAGGAAATAATATAGTTTAATTAAAAATAAAAGAGTATGCCATAGGACAAAAGTAGTATTTTTTTCTGGCTGTCAAGTGAAAGCTTTGACCATTAACATTTGGAAAGCCAGGGAACAGGCAATAATTAAATGTATTTCACAGTATTTTCATTTAAAAATATAACACTGTATTCATCACTGAAGTGGGGAGTCTTTTAGTTGTCACCTTACATAAAGAGTCGAAATGGCAAATATAAGAATAGCTTCAGCCTAATTGGGGGAAATTCAAAGCCAATTTGTTCTAGGAAAATCCAAAATTTTGTTTGACATTAAGAAACACTTGCTACAGGGGTCAAACATGGGAGATTTAAATAGACTAAGCTAACTTATCAAGACTTCTGTTTGTGAACACACTCCGGGTTGTTCATTCTGTTGCCAGGGAATTTATCAGAATGTATACTTCTGGTTGGCACTGGAGGACTATCAGGGAGAGGAACTAGTTAGTGCTGTCTTTTCTTGTCTGCATTTAACTCTGAGGTCTTTGCAGAAATAATGGGTTTAGGAACTTAGTGGCAAGGAGTAAGAGAAAACTGTAACAGCCATGTTTTTAGGTTACTGAAAAATGATTGATGGCAAGAAGTCATTACAGTGATTACCATTTTATTCAGTGTGCCAGTTTTAGCAATGCACTATTTAAAATATCTATCACTTTATAAGTTCATGCTAGGGAGAATGTATTTAATTATTTGGGGAGTCAAGTCTTACTGAAGTAGTGGTAGGCTGGTAAATGATAAATGCCTGGTACTGCAAAGGATGTGAGAATGTCCTATTGTATATGCTTTGCTAGAATTTTCATAACTTAATTATGAAACTACTTCTAACATGACCAAATTTTTACCTGCATTTATATCAACATATTTATTAAAGTTGTGCAAAAGTAACCATTCGCTCTTCAAAACGAATAGAAGTGAGATCTAGTACACATAGTAACTGTACTTTTCTCCTTTGAATTAAGTAGATCCATATTCACTATGGTAATGTTTAATATATTAAATATAACTCTCTTTAAAAAGCTTTATAATACACCAAAATTGTAAGATGTATAGAAATCAAGCTAGGAACTCTCTTTCTAATGCCTAGATATCACAGGTGATACTAGCATGCTGGGAGAAAGACATCAATGGCTTTCTTCAGCACTTCACCCTATGAACTACAATACTCTCTGCACAGGCAAGATGTGCTCACCTATGGAACAGTGAGTAGGGTAGCTGATCATTCTCCGATTGGAGATGAGGCCAGTTTCACAGTAACAAATCCATGTCTGGTCTGTAGATTTAACCAGCCCTCCCCATGCTAAGTGAGTTGTATTTCCTAGGTACTGGGGAACTAACTACTATTATTTAGTTAAGCTGACATATAATCAAATTGCCTTCTAAATATGTATGTTTTATCCAAAGGCAAATGCTACTCTAATCCTTAATTAGAGAAGCCTTCTTAGCACTGAACAGAGGTGAATGCCAAGACAGAGATTCATGGATGTCCAAGGTGCTTTGTGGAGGTGATATTTGAGTTGTCAGGAATGAACAAGACATTAAAACTACTTCTCTAAGGCATAGGAAACATTAATGAAGAAGAAGTGGAAAGAATTCAAGAGCTAGAAGGCTATGGAATGTTGTCTTCCAGGAATGATATAGACATTGCAAAGTCACAAACTCAAGGCAGTGGCAGTTCGCTGTGCAGGACTGTCCATCATCAGTCAGTTGTGGATGGAGGAAGGTCTTATGGGGCCTTATTCTTTCTCCTGAACCATTAATTAAATTATCTTTAGTTTCTATCTCTGGGTTTGTCAATTAGTTTCCACCACCTCATTTCGAACTCATGGTCACAAAGTTGTCCCTGTTTTAGCTCTTAGAAAACACACACACATACTTTAAAAAAACATTAATCTTTGAACATGAAAAAAGAATTCATGGGAAGGACAGATTGGCAGTAGTGAAAGGGGTAATTGTCAAGGGTGGGAGGGGGAAAGATGGGGTGAGAGTA
This sequence comes from Ondatra zibethicus, assembly GCA_004026605.1. Lineage (NCBI taxonomy): Eukaryota > Metazoa > Chordata > Mammalia > Rodentia > Cricetidae > Ondatra > Ondatra zibethicus. The sequence goes on from PVIU01005059.1 coordinate 103,005, forward strand.
AGTATATACATGTATGAGGTTGTCAAGTAAATTCAGTTAACATCTTTGGGATAAAAGTTTAACAACAAATTCACTGTATTATTGAAAACTTATAACTTGGTTTAAAATATACTCTGCCTTGTTTTATAACTGTTTCTGAAGAGCTGTGAGTGAGTTATAAATTTCTCATTTATGAGATACATCAGAATACTTGTGGAATTATGATTCCCTAGTCATCTCCACACTGACACTTTAAGCTGCACAGCTATTGATGTTCCAAAATATCTTCATGAGTGCTAAAAAAGAAGAGGAAATGTCATGGTGTCTGTTTTTAATATAGTGAAATGAAAAGAAAAAATGAAGAAGCCAAAAAGGAGATAGTGGCCCATATCACCTCTTTCCTGACTCTAAGCATTTCAGCATGGGGAGAGACATCTGCTTGAGGGTAGAAAAGAAAATCTACCACACCTTCCACTGAACCCCAACCCTGCCACTGTGAAAACCAATGACCAATGTGTATTGGCATTCAAGATTGATGGGAATATGGATGAATAGAGATCTTATTCAAGTAAATAATAGAAAAGTTCTTCAACTTTGAGGATAGAAATACCTAAGAATTTGCTCAGCAATCCAATACAATTCACCCAAGATGTCTCACATCTAAACTGTCACAGGCAAATGAAAGAAGAGTCTCAGGATTCAAGGGAGAAAACAGACATAAGTGTGTCCCCATGAGGTAGACAGTGTACTTCTTTACAGTGCCCTTCCAGGACAGATTTTCCAGTACTGAAGGGAATATAACTGTCACCTGAAAGATGACTTTTTTTTTTAATAAATGAAGGAGACAATCACAAGATAGAGCCTACAAGAGATGCCAAGGGAAGTTTTCTAACTAGAAAGAGACATTCATGAAAAGTTACAGAACAGTTAGGCTACACAAACAAATTTAGAACATCTGATTTTATAATAAATGTACATAAACTATTCATAGCAGAATTAGGCATACTGATACATCAAGAGGCAATTAGAGAATGTTAAATAGGATATCAAAATTTCAAAATGAAGGGAGGAAGGTATTGAACTGTTAAGGTTTTTACTGGTTTTGTAAAATCATTTCTATTGCTGCTATCATTTTAAAATAACTTCTTAAAAACAAAGCCTTGCAGTAATCACAAAGCAAACATTTATTAAAAAATAAAATAAAAAACAAGCAAAGAATCAAAATACATTATTTGTGTCATGATTTGGTCACATAAGACTAGTATAAGGAATGGAGAGGATCAAATAAATGGATTTTCAATGAACAGCTTGCTAAGTTGCGCTGTAGGCAAAGAATAACATACCTACAGAATATTCCATTCAACTGTTAACACAGTACACTTTTAAAATGTTAGGCCACAAAACAAGCCTCAATATATTGAAAAGGATGTAATCATATTGAATGTCTTCTCTACTATATAATGCAATAAAACAAAATCAATAACAAGAAAAACTTAGGCAGTTATACAAGTGGATGAAATGAAAAGCTTCTTTTAGAACAAGATATGTATTAAGAAACAAATGAACATGAAGTTTAACAGACCAACATCTTCAGAATTCATCCAAAGTAGTATTAATGGAAATTTACACTAATAAATATCAAAAAGAAACATCTGAAGGTGCTGAAGAGACGGACCAACAATTCACAACACTTACTGTTCTTATGGAATTGCCAGATGTAGGGGCCCACAGAAGTGGGTCTGCTCTACTTTGACTGAAGGTCAGAGAGTTAAGACTATTCTTGCTCTTTCAAAAAGAGGTCTAGTTACAAACAATATATATTAACCTCGCATGTTGTTACTTGGTGATTTGGGTATTAATATGGCCCACAGAGGTAGATCTGTTTAACCTTTACCAAAGGTCAGAAAATTCAAGCCTATTCCTGCTCCTTCAAGGATTTGACAGGAGAGTTGACAGGGAGTAGCTGCCTACAGGATGCTTGGTCTAAGTTAGTCTAACAAAAATATAAAGTCTAGAGATTGTTATGTACAACTATATTCTCACAAATTTTGTAATGTAGAAAATAATCCTAGACATATACATCTCATCAAGAATGAGTCATGAAGAAATAGAAAACCTGAACTGACCAATAAATACTAGGCCTCATTCAGATAAAATGTATTCAATCAAAGACAATCCTAGAACTAGCTGTCTAGACTGTCAATGGCTATAACAGAGATACACTGAATTATTATTGAAATAAACCATAAGCATAAAGACAGTACTCCATAATGTCAGTCACACAGAAGCTAAAGAGTTAATTCCCCTAGAAGTTAAGAATAGAATGGCAGTTATCAGAGTTTAGTGGAGAACAGGCAAGGATGGAGGGAAGTTATCATTAGGAACTAAGCTGCATTCAGATAGAAGCAATTAATTCAAAAGTGCTATTGAAAATATAGTAGGGTAAATAGACACTAAACAATTTTCTGTATATCTTAATAATCTAGAAAAAAGTATGTAGTTTTTCACCATAATGATAAATTTGGAGAGAGGTAAATATTTTTAAACTGATTTGAATATTACATGAAATCTATGCATTTAAACAGTATATTATACTTCCTTCAAATGCATTTACTATATACCTATATCTATTCAATATATCGTTTTATGTATTAGTCTCTTATATAAATTAGAAAAATAAAAGAAATGGGCGGAAATTTTCTTAAGCCCATCCAGGAGGAAGCTAATAAAAGGATATTTTTTGGCATGCATCAAGATAAGCCTATCTTGGTCAAAATGTACACAATCTGTACTTGTATGTTATACTTTTCACATCTGAGTGGAGCTAATGGTTTGAAATCAAGTATTTTTTTGCCTACTTGTGAAGGACTGGGAGTCTTTATAGCCTAATGTTGAAGTATCTGAGATCTACATGCTGATTCTATCCCTTACCACGTGTGTAAGTAAAACACTAAATTAGTTAACCAACTTAACCTCAAATTTCCCATTGTATTTTGGATAACAACACCTCATAGAATTATTATAGTGCTTAATGAGTTAGTACATGTAAAATGTTTAGAGCAGTTTGCCTCTTAATTAGTATCCCACAAAGATATGTCTAAGACAATTTAGAAGCCCTAAGATAGAGATTAAGGATATTTACTCATTGTTAGATGCTGGGGGAAGAGAGTTGGAACTTAGCTCTTGTGAGTCAACCATGCTGTAGTAGAAGGTCACATATCAATAATTAGCACAAATAGGTCTTGGTGGACTAAATTTCCTCCTAAAATTGATCTTGATTTTTTTTTTAAAAAAAAGAACACAAAGTTGGGTGGATGGGGAAGAGGAAAAAATGGAATCTGGGAATCACTAGGGAAGGGGATGAATATGATCAAAATATATTACATGACAGTCTTAAAGAACAAAAGTTTTTTAAAAATAGATAAAAGGATGTATTTTCTCAAGAGTTTCTTACTGTAGGAGTACCCAGAATTCTTTGTTTGAAAGAAATGTGCAGGTAAATCCTGGATGTTCTAAAGCCTGGGAACCATTTAGATCACTGCAGGAACTGATATGATATGTGTCTGCCCCTATTTATCTATCTATCTATCTATCTATCTATCTATCTATCTATCTATCTATCTATCTATCTATCTATCTATCTATCTATCTATCTGTGTATACACACATTTACATACATATATAGGTATTTCTCTCCATATATATCTGTATATGTGTATCTATCTATGTATATGTGTATACACACATTTATATACATATATAGGTATCTCTCCATATATATCTATGTATATATACATATACATACATATATCTATATCTATCTATATAATAGATAGGTAGGTAGATAGATAGACAGACAGACAGCGTTTTTTTCCCAGGAGTTAATTGGTATTATGTAGAGTGCCTATATTAGAATTGTATGTTGTTCTAAAAAATTGCGTTTAACTAAAATCTGAAAATATACTTAACATGTCATTGCCTGCATGTGAATAATGTCAGTTTGGCAGACCATAAGAATTATAATGTATTTTTGAGGGAAGATAACTGGATAGATGTAGAAGGACGTGGAAAAAAGCCATTCATCACATCTTACTGTGTTTGGTTTTAATTTTAAATCATGTGTAATTTAAGAGTTTTAAACTGAAATATAATGTTATATTTAAATTGAAATATAATGTTAAATATTGCACATAATTATTAGATATCAATGATAGGAAAATGGTCACAAATGTGGATTTTACAGCATGTCCCATCAAAACTCAACATAGCATCTGCAAAATCAGAATTCATTTGTTTTATTCCAGAATTTTCATAGACTTGTCTTGGCAGTCACGTAGGTACATGTATAGATTCTTCTAGTTATGAGAAAGATTGCTTTTTTATTGCCTGAACTGTTCTCTTCACTGGGGACCAGAACACTGGAGATGTACCAGATGGAAGCCATCATGGACTCTATCTTCTCTAGAGAACTCACATATGAGGATCATTGACACTGTGAATTGGGGCAGGTAGGTGTCTAACCTGACCCTGTCACTGAGTAATTCTGGGTAAGTCTATTAACATGACTCTTCTTTCACTTTCTTATCTTTCAAATGGGAACATTAATAACTGTCTTGGTCAAATTGGACAAGATTTCAAACCATTTTAAAAGCACAAAGTTAATGTTAAAGGTAATTAAACCTGGCTTTGACAGACTGATTGTACGTTTATGACATTTTAATGACGTTTTAGATTTCATTAGGACAGATGTCTCTTAGAAACTCATATCCCAATTGTTGTATAAGCAATTTTAAAACTGGCCTAAACTGGCCTAAAAATGTCTTTCTTCCTGATAAGGAAAAATAGAGAATCTTAAATGTCTGTCTTTGAGTTCATCCAAGTAGTACAAAATGTGTCCTTAGTATCTCTAATACCAAGGAGAGTTGATTTTTTTTTTCAACTGAACTCTATATAGCTGACTTAAGTTAGCCTACCATGCCCTTGTCAAAGAGAAACAGCGTCTCTGAGCTGTTATCTGCTCATGGGCTGTAGAGCTGCTGTATGTCCACCTTCATAGATGTGGCGGTAAAATGCGATAACTCAAGGAAGGAGCTTTTCCTTCCTCAGACCCAACTTACAGGTGAAGCGGGCCTCTGGACTGACACACAGAGAGTTGCTTGCTTCCCACACTGGGTGAAGATTCTTTGCTGCCTGAAAGTTGCCTCTGGGAAAGATCATGATGTTCTCAGAGCAGAATGCTTCTTCTGTTTGCCATAAAGTTATATGATGACCAAGTCAAACTACTAGTTCATTTGGACCTAGGCAAGCGAAAAACTTCATTTTCTCTTATTATAGTTTTAAGGTCATGCAGCATAAGAAAACTATTTAATAGGAAACATTAACTAAAGTTTAAATTCCAGGTAGAAATCTGGGTCTTTTTGGGCATCCTCTCAGTAATTTCTCACAACTTCATAGAGGAGGAACAGCTATGTTCTTGTTCTATAGATGAGGTAACTGATTCTCAGAGCCCTTAGGCATGCTCTTCACATCCTCTCTAGCAGAGCCTGGCTCCATCTCTTACACTCTCATCCAGTTTACCTCTGGGATTATTCTTCTGAAAGGGGACTATTTAAGGATTTAATCCTTATTTTTAGAGTGATTAAACTTTAAGAGAGTAGGTCATTAATGCATAGGAAGGTGTATGCATGAATGTTATCTCCACTGTGTTTCAGGGAAAGCCGTGCTGGTAGACAGTCCAGCTTGAAAGTGTTCCTCCTGTGACGGGAATACTCAATGAACTGGACCACTCCCATGACATTTTGCAGAACTGTCTGTAGATATTTTTGATCTCAGTTTGGTTCCAAGCACATAAATATCTGTGAGAAATCCCATGAGATGTTTTCACTAAGGCAGTAACAAAAACTCCCATTTCAATCAACTTTTTGTATAAACAAACAAACAAACAAAAGGATGAACTGGGAGCAAACACCGGAGAATTCATACGATGTTATCCTTCAGTAATTATGCAATATTCTTGGAAATGTGCTTAGATGTTGTGCTCAATTCTGGACTTCACATTTTCGTCTCCTCAGCTAGAAAATGGAAGAGCTAGAAGGAGAAACGCTAACAGCCACAGAGCACAGAAACAATGACAGGAAGCAGTACTTCAAGGTCCCTTCTCATGATGAGCACATGAGAATCACACTTTCCAGACAGTCAGGGAAGTCTTCATCACTGGGAAGAAGATTCACCACTTGGATAACTGATTTATTATTTTAGAAAATAGAAAATTCTAACAGTGTTCATTATTTTTTTGCTTATGTGACTTACATCTCCTCAAAAGAATATTCTTTTCTACTTTTGCATTTCTCAGAGTACCACAGCTCCTGGGTTACTGGTATAAATTAGTATAAAGGACACAGACTCTTTCATATAAATGCCAGTATTCTAGTGAGTGCTGTTGACTCTGTAGCCTCATCAGGTAAGCTTTATTGAGGGATAGAGGCCATGTGAGTGCAATAAGCAGCAACCATGTCGCTGTGCATATGCTAAATAATTTATTTACCTATTAGTGAAATATTTAAAGCAATTTGTGAACTGTTCCCAAGTCACATTGAAACGTAGGTCACAGAGATACAGAAAAGGCTAGAAATCTAGTGCTGGCACAGTGCTTTCTAGGCAAAACAAAACAAAACAAAACAAAACAAAAAAAGAATACTCCACAGTGACAACTGCTTTTATGTTTAATGGGGGATAAATATATCTAAAATTATACAGATATTAAGACTAGGCATTCAGAGAGTCTTCAGGATGTTTAGCCCAGATTCAGGATCTGTAAATAATCCCCAGTAAACCACAGTGAAAACACTACTTTTGGTTGGTCTGTGTGTGCCTGAATGTTTCTTTCTCTCTATATCTGGTTAGTGGCAGTGGAGAGGACATTTATTATAAGAGCCCCTGAGACACGGCTACAGTATGTAGGTAGCTAGTACTTTGGCCCTTTGCTCCTGGGATAAGATGTAAGAACACTTCATGTCGAGATTCACCCTTGGTATTGACTCAATATTGAATTCTGACGACTTCCCAGAATGAGCCATCTTTATGAGAACTGCAATTCCATGAAGCAGCAGATGTCTGAAGGGGACTTACAGTTTATTGGGTGCATTTTCAGCCACATAGAGTTCTTTCTAGATGTGGTCTTGGTATACACACAGTGTTTCCATCTTACCAATGTTCAAGTGTTAAATCCTAACTCCCAACCTATGGTCTACGGTCACAGAGTCTTTGGGGGGAGATTAGGTGACGAGAATGGATTTCTGGGAATAGGATTTGTATCCACATAAAGAGACCCTAGAGAGCTGCCTTTCCTTTCTAGCAGGTGAAGACACAGGATGATTCTACAGAAGAATAACGTGGAGTCTACTGGTGACTTGACTTTGAACTTGCCATTCTCCATAACTGTCAGAAATATATTTCTACGGTTTATAAAGTACCCAATGGCATTCTGTTCTAGCAGCCTGAGTGAACTTGCAGGTCTCTTAGACGGATTTTCACATCCCTTCAGGTATAGACCTGTTGCACCAAAGTCTGTGATAGTTCTGGAGAGCTCTGTCAACTCTTCACACACAGATTTTTTGCTAAATTGAGTATTACAAAGCTGAAAAATAGAGAAAGCTTATACCTATAGATTTGTCCAGCTCTCAGTCTAGGTCAGGGGAGTAAACAGCCAGTGCAGAGCTTTATACCTGGTCAAAATGTCAAGAAAAAATGACTGTGAATGCTCCATCCTCTTTGAAATATCTTTATCAAACTTTCACCAGTGCACAGAGAACATGATCGAAGAGGTGGCAAGAATAGAGTAAGAGTTGGAAGATGGAGCAGAGTGGCATGGAACGCTATCTTCTGACATGACACAGCTATTGCCCTCGTGTACTCATAGTAGTTACGGCTGCCTACACAAGATTGGCCCAAAAGCAAGCCATCCTTAATTCCAGCATGGCCAGGTCCTAGCCCTAACTGACGAATTATCGACAGTTTATAGTGAGAATTATTCTTTTGGGAATATGTGCAGTGACTGGTAGGTTGCTCATGCTCCAGTAGATGGCTCCACCCTCCTGCGTATAGGGGTAGCAATGGACTTAGCAGGTTATTAAAAGGAAAAGTGGGGGCCGTGAAATTGGGAGAGAAATGTATTGGGGATGATCCATGGAGAGTTAGAGGGGGAAGTAGGGGTGTGCGTGATTGTATTGTATTTCATTGTACACTTATATGGAATACTTAAAAGATAAGTTTTAAGGTAAATAAATAACTTTAAATAACTGCCTTAAAAAAGGAAAGGTCTGCAAGATAGTATGGGTTTGTATGCTGAAGATGGATGCCCAAACATTACAGAACTTTGGGTGACTGTCCAGGCAGCGAGATGTCTCTGTCCATTCTAGAGTTTTGGAAATTGTTTACAATGTACTTCCTGTTTATTTAGTTAATATTATATGCTTCTGGGGTCTTTGATGGATTTGAAGATGGATAGTTGTAGTTTTCCTTAGTTATGATAAAAGATAAATTAGATATAAATATTATAACTAATTCTTGCTTGATACCTGTTTGTTATATAATTTTACTATATTAAATTTAAAATATTCCTTTTATTTAGACAGAAAAAGGAAGATGATGTGGAAGTATTCCCCTCCCTGTGCTATGAACATATTTTATTACCATTGGTTAATAAAGAACCTGCTTTGACTTATGGCTGGGCAGAGTAGAATTAGATGGGAAAACTAAACTGGGAGAAAGAAGGCAGACTCAGGCAGACGCCATGTAGCTGCAGAAGGAGAAGGATGTTAGAACCTTACCAGTAGGCCACAACCTCATGGTGATCCATAGATTAATTGAAATGGGTTCATTTAAGCTAGATGGACATATACCTAAGCTATTGTCCAAATGGCATTGTAATTCAAAAAAAAAGGGAAAATAAAGATAAGTGATTGACGTGGACCACTGGAGCAACACCTCTAATTGAGAACTTATTATGTTCCATGTACTGTACTAAGTATATTGCCTCCACCATATAACAATCCTAAACTGAAATTAGAACCATCTCATTTTGCAGAAGAGAACATTTATTGAAAACATTTAGTTGTTCAGTCTCACAGCGAGCAAACAGTTCAGATGAAATTTGAATGTTGGTTATTCCATTCTAAGTCTACGAGCGTAACTGCTAAGAAATGGGTGTACCCACAATAATCACCTGAAGGGTTAGGTGGAGATAGCTTCTAAGGCTGAAGATGGGCATCACCAGGATCAGAAGAATTCTTGCTGTGGAATAATCCTTTTGTACACCGTGAAGATTTGCCACTCAGATTGGTTTAATTAAAAGCTGATGGACTGAAAGCCAGGCAGGAAGTATAGGATGGATAACCAAACTAAGGATGCTAGCATGGAGAAGGGTAGAGCCAGAGGAGCTGCCAGCCAGACTCAGGATGAGCCAGACACAAAAACTGGGATAGAGGTGAAAGGCAAGTGGCAGAATGTAGATTACTAGAAATGGGTTAATTGAAGTTGTAAGTACTAGTTAGTAATAAACCTGAGCTATTGGCCAAACATTTATAATTAATATTAAACCTCTGTGTGGTTACTTGGGAGTGACTTGTGGGACAGAAACTTCAGCCTGCAGAATCTGTCAATCAGCACAGGGCTGGTGGCTGGTCATGCACAAGGATTTGCCATCCTTACTTTCATTTTCAACTTCACTGCTAGTAATCTCCATTTCCTAGTTTACTTTCCTAAAAATTTCATGTATGTGGGAATGGAAAGCAGTAAAGTGGAATAAGCTAATATATTCCTGCTAGCCATTTCATCTAGTGGTCTTGCAGCAACCAGTTGTTTTGTTGTTCGTTTTTAGGATGATTTCTTCTCATATTACCCAGCCTGACTCCACACTCCTCAACTCCAGTGTTACTATAGCCTCCACTTTCTGCACAGCTGGGACAGCAGGACATGTCATCTCGCCCAGCTCTCTAGACTCTATTGATTGGGCGATCTCTGAAATAATATTTTCCTAAGATGGCTGGGCTACTGCAGACATGAAATCACAGTGGCTGTGACTGTTTGTATAAGACTGGCACACAAGCAAGCCAGTCAAATCTCGGCATGGATGGAGAATGGCTTCATGAAGTCCCACCCTAGTCTGTTTGCAACTGGTCACTGCTATGGGAAGGAGCATCAGTTTTTTACATAGTTGTGGTCCCAACGGTCCCATGCTCCTATAGATGGTTCTATATCCATGCACATACAGACATCACTAAGAGGACTCAGTTTGTTAAAAGAAAAAAAAAGCAGAGCACATGAAGTTGGAAGGAAAAAGTGGTGGTGAAAGGGAGGTTTGGAGAGTAAGAAATGGGAATGGATTTGATCAAAACATATGAATGTATAAAATTCTTAAGCAATAAAAGGTTTAAAACTACCAATTAATCATTTAAAATTATCTCATGGGTTTTAGTTTATATTGTTTAACATTATCATTTCACTATTAATCTTTCAGAGTTAGAAACAGAGTTACAATAAAGTAATTAATATTTGCACAGAGCTCTAGCATTTTACCCTTCAGCTCACCTCTACAATGCCACCAAAATTTAGAGGGCATCTCAAAGTCATCCTGTAATATGAAACGCAATGGAAAAAATGAAAAATTTTCTTATGTAAGAAATGGAAAACTGCTATTGTATACTAAAAGACAAAGGCTTACAAAAGGAAATGCAATAATAAAATAAATTTCAAAAATAATATGTTTAGTGTACATCAAAGTCACTGTCGTTTTATGCTTTGAAATTGAAGAAGTAGACTTTATACACAAACTATTTCTGATTTCAGCTATTGAAAAGCTATAGCTCAAACTTCTGTTGAAAGCAAGAGGATTTGATGGATATTGAGATGCAAAGATACAAAATCTGGTTCTTATTTAGACAAGATAAACAAAACCCTGTGTGGTAATGGAGCCACTATGATGCACAAAGAGATACTGACATAACAATAAGACCCCCAGACCCACAGGATGTTAAATGCCTTTTATGCCAAACATCCATTTCATTCCCTGGCAGTGAACTACCAAGAAAAAGATCTAATTAATGATATATTTTCTGGGTAACTAAACTCCTTCAAAGGGGCATTGACTCTCTAAGACTTATCAAGGCACTTGAAACAACCTTCATGAAGTGGTATATGTCTATATATTTACATATGTATTGTAATATGTAACACATTACATACATATATGTTTAAGATTTTTATTATTTCAAATTCAAGTGGCAGAATGTATTGTCATTACTTTCAGAGGGAATTGTTTGAAGTGTTGACTGCAGCTAATAAAATGATGAGTATTTAGCCATCTTTATACAACAGCAGATGTTTGCCTTGGCATTTCTCCAGCCCTTGGGTTGTGAAACCTAATATTTCTTTTTATTAGTTGGTGTCCTACTCATTTCTGGGCCTCAGCGAAGGGCTAGCATTTCACCTGTGAGGGGCTGCTTGCTCTGGAATTCCTTAGTCCTTGAACAGGTTCTGTACGAGGTTCAGGTAGTGTTAGAGAGAGGAAGCAATGGGGGAGGTGCTTCAGCACAACGTGTTCTTAGTAAAGGCATTGCTCACGCTTAGCTTCTAATGTGACATAATGACCTATGAACTAAAAGTAATTGGAAAATTTGTGCCCCCTGAGATGTGCAGAAGTTTAATGTATGACAGTAAACCACAGGTCAGTTAGACGGCTTGATCAATGTTTATATTGTTTTTTAATGAAAGGAAAGAACACTGATAGATTTTCCTTGGGTTTGCTGGTAAGTGTGTATTAGCAGACAACAAGTGGGGCTAGTTATTATTCAGAGCCAAATTAAAATTTCATTAACAAATCAGATACGCTTGTGAATTTTTTCATATTTTCCACCATCTTTAAAACACCCGGTCTTTTATTTCTAACCCACTTGTGTCTCATAACTAACATATAAAATGCCCACTCTGTGTAAAGCATATATTTCTCATGCATTACCTCATCCACTCCCCCAGCAACATTGCAGAAGGCTACCTTCATTTACAGACTAGGACACAGAAGCAAAGAGAAGCCAAGGCAACTACTTACCCATTATGATATGGTTGATGTCAAGCAAGTTCAGACTCTCAGAACCCCTCAGTTTTTTCTGACTGAAAGGTCATGTTATTTCTACAAGCCCACACTGTTTCCCTTAGGGAGTGTTGGGGTCATTTTGTTGGATGACCTTGTTGGAGATGGGAAGGGGTAAATGAGGAGGATGACAAGGAAAGGTCCCTCTAAGCAGTGTTGAGGAACAGTTTGAACCCATCCCAGAGGATCCTAGGGCTGCTGCTCTGTCTTGTTCTAAGAGCAGGACCTCTGTCCATCAAGATTAGTGGAAGGCCAGAAAGTCAAATGTGGCATCTTCAAGTCAAATGATAGGATTTAGCGCATGTGACCAGAAAGGCTTCTGAGACCCAGTTTCGTTCCGTGTTTTCCAGTAGCTTCTACGCAAAGACAACAGCAGTTTGAAGTTTTCTGCTCTCTGTTTGGACAGTGTCCCCACTTGGTTCAAAGACTGATTTTAGACATTCAAGCAACATGCAGCACATTAGAGAGTTTGAGGTTTAATCAATAAAATTGACTGGGAAAGAACTCAAAAGCCACAACTCCTCATTTCAGGCTTCATGCACTGGACAGGCACTGAGTCTCAACTTGTGTTTGATCTTGAGGATCTCTGAAAATGGTGATGCTTCCTTCTTTCATGAAATTTTAAATGCCAACTTGCATTATGTTTGGTGGGCTAGAAGGTTCCCGTAGCAATCAGCTCCTGAAGTGTGGGGATTTTATATGAAAAGTGTTTTAGTGGTGACGACACTAGAGGTCAAAGTTTTGTCTTTCCTGCTCTCTCTATTGGACCCTGTTCATTAATGGGTTGGTGCATATCCTCTTGCTCCTCATGAATATACTGAACACTATTATCTCAGTCAGTGGAAATCACCTCTTCTGTAGACAGGAAATGGAATGCACTTCAGAGGGTAATGCGTGAGAGATTTCCAGGAATGTGAGAGAGAGTTCAGTGTTCTGAAAATATATAGGCGCACATGAACACACAAAACCAAACAATGTGCTTTCTGCATGCTAGGACTTGTCCTAAGAACTTTACTTGCATTAACTCGAATCTTCATCCCCTTTTGCAAATAAGATGGTAATATACATAAAAGTTAAGTATCTTGTTTCATTTCGTTTACATAGCTAAGAAGCAATAAAGGGGTTACGTTAATGCTAAAGAATTTGAATGAATCACCCTAAAATTTATAAGGAAGCAAAAAGTTCTAAGATAACAAAAACTATCCTGAACAATAACAGACACAGTATAGATACCAACACCTGATTTTTTATACTGCAGAGCTGTGCTAACAAACAGCATGGTGGGTGAACAAAACAGACACACAGATCAAAGGAACAGAGGACCCAGATATTATATAAACCCATGCAGCTATAGCAACATGGATTTTGACATAGACGCCCAAGCTACACATCAGAGAAAAGATACCATCTTCAACAAATGCTGCTTGGTATCCACATGAGGCAGAAGGAAACTGGATCACTATGTCTTATCCGTGCAAAAATCAACCTCAAGTGGTTCAATGACCTTGGCGTAAGACACAAAACTCTGAAATTGAAGGAAGAAGAAACTAAGACCCTTCATGAAATAGGCATAGGCAAGGCCTTGCTGAATACGGCAGCAGTAGTTTAGGGAATAATGGCAACAATCAACAAATGGGCCCTCGGGAAATTAGAAACTTCTATACAACAAGGAAATGTTTAATGAAGTGGAAAGATTGACTAAAGAGAGTCTATGGAATGCAGAACACCTGTGAACAAAGTTTCTGACAGAGGATTAATATCTAGAATATGCAAGGAAATAAAAAAAAGCTGAAGAAATCAAATAACCCATTCAATAAACGGGTTAATCAAAAGTGAATGACCAAAAATTAATGTCTACCTTCATAGTCATCAGAGAAATGCAAACAAAAGCTACAGGTATATTTTATCTAAGCCCAATCATGATAAAAAGTCTTTTAAAGAAACAAAAAATGCTAATAGGGACATAAGTAAAATGGAAGCACTATATACTGCCCCCAGGAAGGAAACTTCCAGCCCCTCTAGCAATCAATACAGCCATTTCTCACAAACCAAAACTAGCTCCATATTATGTTTCAGTTATATCACTCCTAGGAATTTACCTGAAGGAGACTGTCACAGGCCAAGTCACAGGCACAGCTGAACATCAACGTTTATCATGGCACTATTGACAATAGCTAAATTACCGAACTAAGCTAAGTTTACAACCCAGAAGAATGGATAAGGAAAATGTGGGCATACCTATATGTTATAAAATATATTATATATAATATGTATGTAGTATGTGTCATAATGTAAACCCATGCAGAAGGATGAAGTTATTTTATTTCTAGGAAGATGAATGCAACTGGAGATAATCATGTTGAGTGAATTAAGCTAATCTCAGAAAAAAACATGCTTTCTTTCATTTGTAGAATGTAAAATATCTATCATCTATCTATCTATCTATCTATCTATCTATCTATCTATCTACATTAAATGAAGTTAGAAACAAAATCGTCAGCCTGACCTGAAAGAACCTTCTGTAAAGCATAGGACAAAGTCAGCAAGACAAAACTGCAGCCTACAGAATGGGAAAAGATCTTCACTAACACCACATCAGACAGAGGGCTGATCTCCAAAATATACAAAGAACTCAAGAAACTTGACATCAAAATAATAAATAATCCAATAAAAAATGGGGTACAGACCTAAACAGAGAACTCTCAACAGATGAATCTCAAAGGGCTGAAAGACCCTTAAGTTTTGAAATGCTCAGCGTTCTTAGCCATCAGAGAAAAGCAAATCAAAACAACTCTGAGATTCCATCTTATACCTGTCAGAATGGCCAAGATCAAAAAATACTGATGACAACTTATGATGGAGATGATGTAGGGTAAGGGGAATATTCCTCCATTGCTGTTGGGAGTGAAAACTTGTACAGCCACTTTGGAAATCAGTATGGTAATTTCTCAGAAAAATTAGGAAGCAATCTACTTCAAGACCCAGCAATACTGCTCTTGGGCATATAAAAAAAACATATTAAGTGAGATAACCCAGAACCAGAAAGACAAATATAATATGTACTCACCCATATGTGGCTTTTATACATAAAGCAAAGAAAAACCAGCCTACAATTAAAAATCCCAGAGAACCTAGACAACAAAGAGGGCCCTCAGAGAGACACACATGATCTACATAGAAAGGTAAAAAAGAGTATATAATCCACACTTTCTTGATCCATTCTTCCATTGAGGGGCACCTAGGTTGTTTCCAGGTTCTGGCTATTACAAACAATGCTGCTATGAACATAGTTGCACAAATGCTTTTGTAGTATGATTGGACTTCTCTTGGGTATATTCCCAAGAGTGGTATTGCTGGATCCTGAGGTAGGTTGATTCCCAATTTCC